>JAHIAM010006959.1:0-47863 GCA_021605205.1 Aegilops longissima
CCGTGAGGCCTGTGAATGGCCTTGGAAAATTTTATGAATCGGCGGGAATCAAAAGAAGAATTTAACGCATATTTGCATGCTTGCTTGATCTTATGGACTTGAGCGGACAAATTCCCAGATATCATGATCTCACTAGTTCATTTGTGAGGAGGTTTGAATTTTCATCTTAGCGTAATTCTCCTTGGTCATGTTTGATCTTTATGACAAATCTTATACCATGGACTTAGAGGACTTTACTTTTGCTTACAAACTCCTGTGGCGCCCTCGATTCAATCGTACACTAATCATGCACGCAAATGTATGCGATCAAGATCAAGAGACTCACGGAAGATATCTAACACAACTCTATAAATAAAATAAGTCATACAAGCATCATAATACAAGCCGGGGCCTCGAGGGCTCGAATACAAGTGCTCGATCATAGGCAGTCGTGGAAGCAACAATATCTGAATCTGAGACATAAGTTAAATAAGGTGCCATAAGATGGCTAGCACAAAGCTGGGATCTGAGATCGAGAAAAGCGCGGGCCTCACACTGGGATCCTCCTAGGTCCTCCACAGTGGTCGTCGGTGGGCTGCTGCGTAGTAGTAGGCATGTCGAGTAGTAGTCGTCATAGGCGGTGGCGTCGGCTCCTGGCTCCATCGTCACGATTGCAGCAATCGAGTAGAGATAGGGAAAAGGGGGACAAGGCAGCAGTGAGTACTCATCAAAGTACTACGCAAACGAGAACTACACTACATATGCATGGATATATGTGTAAAGGCCATATCGATGGACTGAGCTGAGAATGCGAGAATAAGAGGGGATATCTAGTCTTAACGAAGACTAAACACGGACACTGTCTTGCAGCAGGTAGGAGGAACAAGCTGGAGTCCTCAAGTAACATCATATAGCAATAATCCTACCGGCAATCCCACACTCATAACCACGGCGAGGCGACCACGGTTATGTCGGCACTTGGAAGGTGTGTTTTATCAAGTATCCGGTTCTAGTTGTCATAAGCTCAAGGTACAACTCAAGTCGATCACATTCTTGAAGATCACGGCTATCCGAATAGATTAACTTCCTGCGGTGCACCATCTTACCCGGCAGCTTGATCCCATTTGGCGGACACACTTTCTGGGTCATGCCCGGCGCGGAAGATCAACGTCGCAGCCCACCTAAACTGTGAGAGAGGCCAACCGCGGTCTAAACCTAAGCGGGCAGTGCAGGCCCATCGCCACAGCACACACTGCATGTTGCGTCTGTGGCGAGCAGACCTAGCCCATCGAGGCGTTCGGTCCAATCCGGTAGCGCGCTCCGTCGTGACGTCTGAAGTGCCGGTGATACCACGGCGGGATACCCATAACTACTCTGCGTAGATGGTTAGTGCGTATAAGCTCGTAGCCAACCGGATCAAATACCAAGACCTCGTTAAGCGTGTTAAGTAACATGAGCGCGAGCGAGGCAGGCCACCTCTCTCCTAAGCGGTCTCAACCTGCCTGTCGCTCGCCTCAATGATCCACTCATGGGTGCTCCATCGGCCGACCGACTTTAGTCTCACATGTATCATGTATAAGTAATAGTATATACCGTGATCAACTCCAGTGATCACGGCCCGATAATATATGCAGCAGACGGACAAGAAAGTAGGGCCACAGATGAAAGTACTAGCATCCTATACTAAGCATATAGGATTGCGGTAAGGTAACAACGAAGTTACAAGGACGGGCTATCAGCGATATAGGAGTATCAAAAGCAGTAACATGCTATACTACTCTAATGCAAGCGGTGTAGATAAGAGTAAGCGATATCTGGTGATCAAGGGGCTTGCACTGGTTGCTCTGGCAAGAGAGAATTAAATCAACACCGTGGTCGGAGCCCGGCAGGCGTCGGTCTCGTAGTCTCTGGGAGAGAAGAGGGAAGAAACAATGAATACCAAGTAAGCAGATGCATATCGATGCATGACATGTCGAAGAAGCGATGCTAGGCGTGCCCTAACGTGGTATGAAAGTCTTGATTAGGGAAACATCAGGAAGTTTTCCGGTTCAGAGACGTCTGTCAGACGGATGAACGGAGAGGAAAGTTCTGCGAGTTCGATAGGTTAGGGGTGTGTGGTGGAATGAGCGAATTGCGTGTCCGGATTCGTCTCGTCGTTACGAGCAACTTTCATGTTGAAAGTATTTTAATCGGATTCTGGTTAAAAGATATGATTTTAAAAGATTTTATTAATTTCTGGAATTTAATTAATTATTTAATTAATTTGAAAATGCATTTATGACATCGACATGATGTCATCTTGACGTCGGCGATCAACGGGGTTGGTAGAGTCAACCACACAGTGGGTCGCATGTCATTCTCTAATAACTAATTAGCCTAATCAAGTTAATTAACCTTAGTTAATTAGGTTAATTAGTGATTAGGTTAATTAGTGATTAGGGTTAATTAATCAGAATTAATTCGATTAATTAATTACTTATAATTAATTAATTAACTAATTAGTTAATTAGTTTTAATTCATTTTCATTTATTTTATTCCTTTTTTTAAAAACGTCACATATGGGAAATTGGGGCCCCATGTCATTATTGAGAAGGGCAAGCAAAATGTGGCGAGCGGTGAAGCCGAACTTGAAGCAACAGCAGGACAGGCGCCGAGAGGCAGGCAATGGCGGGGCCTTGACCCTGTGCCTTGCCCGTGGCCCAGCGCCAATGACGGAGGTGGTGAGGTTCGGGCCCCAACAGGTGGGGAAGAAACGTGCTGGGGGCAGGGCGGCAGCCAGAAGCCGAGGAGGAGGGCTCATGACGTGGGGAAGAAGGCCCGTGTGGCGTGACACACGAGCCTGGGGAAGGCGGCCCTTAGTTCTGATGTGTGTGTGTGACCGTGAGGAGGAGAGCGGTCTGGTGTATGTGGTGGCCGGGAGCGTCGGCAGCAGGGGAAGAGCCAGGGGGGATCGTGAGCTCGCGGAGGACGGGGCATGGGGCGCCAGACGGGCAGAAGCGATTCGGGAGGAGAGAGAGAGAGCAGGCGTGGCGTGCAGCCAGAGGGTCGGGGGGCAGCGGGCCGGCAGGCTATGATCAGGGAGGAGGAGAGAGAGGGCCTCAGGGGAAGTCGGGACTAGCGGCGTCGTGGTGGAGGTCGGTGGCAGCCGGCGAGGCGAAGCCGAGTTCAGTTGGCGTCGGGAGGCGGAGAGGTCGGGAGGTCGACCAGCGTGATGAGGGCGAGGGCCGGAGGAGAGCAATGTGTGTGAGGCGACTCGGTCGAGAGTCTCCGCCCGATCGAGATCGAAGCGAGGAGAGGGTGGGGGGCGTGGGGAAGTGTGGGGGCGGCTAGGGTTTGCATGAGGGGGTGGGGGGTATGTGGCGGGGCGGTGGGCGATGGGCGGCCAGGGGAGTTGGGCAGGCCGAGGGCGGGTGGGGTGGGAGGCTGGGCTGGGCTGGGGGTTTCCTTCCCCCTTTTTGTCTTTCTTTTCTTTTTCCTTTTCTGTTTTAGTTTATTTAAAATGCCAAAGCATTTTACAAAAATTAGTGCACCCACCATAATTAGGTTAGCTATTTTAGACAACCCCGAACATTTTAGTCTTTGTTTTGAAACCTTTTATCTTTGCTTTTGTTTTGTTTTTTGTTTTAGAGCAGGTTGAATCAAAGAGGGTTTGTACGATGGCAAGGTGATCAACTTGTTGCATAACCATCGGGCGTTACAAATCTCCTCCACTACAAGAAATCTCGTCCGAGATTTAGGAGGTAGAAAGGAAAGAGTCGGGATATTCATCTAGTAGGCGATCCTCGCGTTCCCGGTGGCCGTCTTGAGTGATTCGACCCTTTGGACTTTGAGGAACTTGATCGCCTTCGGCGTGTGCGGCGTTCAGCTTGAGTCGAGAATGCGGACGGATGCTCTTTATAGGAGAGGTCTGTTGCAATTCGAGCACTTCATGGTCCTTTGCTCGGATTGGGTCCTTGAAGCGGCGTCGAAGTTGGGACACGTGGAACACATCGTGAACTTGAGAAGGTTGACGGAAGCTCCAGTTGATAAGCCACTTTTCCGCCTTTCGAGAATAGTGAAAGGGCCAATATAGCGAGGAGCTAGTTTGCCCTTGATCCGGCGGTGAGCACCCTTCATTGGTGTAGCGAAGATAGGCCTTTTCGCGAGTTGATAGACCATGTCTTTGTGATAGCGGTCATAATTACTCTTTTAGCGGGTAGGCGGTCTTGAGATTTCGCGAATAATGCGGACTTGTTCTTGGCATGTTGGATAATATCCGGACGAAGAGTGGGCGTTCCCGATTCGACCAGTTCGAGAGGGTTGGCACTTTCGTCCATATAACACTTGAAGGGGCCATCTTGAGACTAAGCTTGATAGCTATTATTATAAGAGAACTCAGCATACGGGAGATTCCTCCCATTTCTTGCGAAGGAAGCGACACAAGCTTCGAAGCATGTCTTGAGAATTTGGTTGACACGTTCAACTTGCCCTTGGGACTGCGGATGAAAGCGATCTTGAAAGATAAATGAGTTCCCATAGCTTCTTGAAAACTTGCCCAAAATCTTGAAGTGAATAAGCTGCCACGGTCCGAGCGATAACCGGTGGAATACCGTGAAGTGAAACAATTACGGACATATAGGCGTTGCAAGCTGGCTAGCGATGATCGTTTCTTTGACTTGAAAATGTGCAACTTTAGAAAGCGGTCAATGGCGACAAGAATAGCATCATTACCTTTCTGCGATTTGGGAAATCCGGTGGCGAAGTCCATTTCAACATGGTCCCATTTCCATTCGGGAATAGAGATAGGTTGCGAGTTCAGCAGGCCTTTGATGTTTTGCTTTGATCTGACGGCAAGCGTCACACTCGAAACATAGCGGCGATGTCTTGCTTCATATTAGACCACGAGAATCTCGGCGAATGTCTTGATACATCTTTGTCTTGCCGGATGGATACATAGAGGCGTATCATGAGCTTCTTGCATAACCTTGAGTCATATTCAGGTTTTCCTTCTTACACGGCACCACTAAGCGGCCTTTGAAGTACAAAGCGCCATCATCGGCCAATAGTGAAGGATGAGTTTCCTTTCTTGACATCTTGTTTAAGCTTGTAGACTTGAGTCAAATCCTGCATTGTCTTTATGGTGCCCGAGATCGGGTTCAACAGCCGGGTATAGAGGAACCACAGGGGAACAACACGGAGATTCATCTTGCGGAACTCCGGAGGAGGGGCGAGTGCACGGAGGAACAATATGGAGGTTCAGCTTTCTGATTCTTCAACAAGTGGGGGCTGAACTTTGTGAACTGAAGGTGGTTGCAGATAAGACTTGCGGCTCAAGGCATCAGCCATTACATTAGCCTTGCACGGCGTATAGAAATACCCAAATCAAAGTGCATGCAGTCTCCATCCATCTCTGGCGGCGAAGGTTCAGGTCTGGCTGAGTAAGCAGATACTTCAGACTTTGGTGGTCGGTGAAGATCTACATAGCGATTACCGAGAAGGTAATGTCGCCCTTTGCTTGATGCATGAATGACAACAAGTTCGAGGTCATGAACTGGTAGTTCTCCTCGTGAGGTATAAGGCGAGAGGCATAAGCAACCACTTTGCGCTCTTGCATTAGGACACCGCCTAATCCTTGACGAGAAGCGTCGCGATAAATGTGAAGTCCTTCTTAGTATCGGGAGGAGCTAGCTTTGGGGCGAAGTCAACTTGTCTTTGAGTGCTGGAAACTTTCACGACATTTATCATCCATTGGAATTTGATGCCCTTATACAGCAGGTTAGTCGAGGCACGGCAATCTTGGAAAGTTCTCGGCGAATCGGCGGCAATAGTGGCGAGACCGAAAAACTTCGACTTATGCGTTCTTGGAGGAGTCAATCGAGAATGGCCTAAACTCTTTCGAGGTTGGCAATACCATCCTTAGAAATGACATGCCCAAGATAGGTTACTTGAGAAGCGGAATTCACATTTGGAGAACTTGGCATAGAGTTGATGCTCGTAGCTTTTCGGCACAAAGGCGAAGATGTTCAGCATGTTCTTCTTCATTCTTGGAATAGATCGGGATATCATCGGATAAACCACGACGAACTTGTCGAGGTAATCCATGAATATATAGTTCATCGGCGAGAGAAGGTGGCTGGGGCATTGGTTAAGCGAAAGACATGGCGGTGTACTCGTAAGAACCATAACGAGTCACAAATGCGGTCTTGGGGATATCCTCCTCACGAACACGGATCTGGTGGTAACCCAACCTCAAGTCGAGTTTGAGAACAACGGCGAACCAGCCGAGTTGATCATAAAGATCATTGATCAGGAAGAGGATACTTATTCGAATGGTAGCTTGATTTATGGGGCGGTAGTCTTGGACCAATCGGTTTGTCCCATCCTTCTTCTTGACAAAGAGAAGGTGCTCCCCAAGGTGAGCAACTTGGGCGAATGAAGCCGCTTTGAAGAGATTTGTCGATTTCCTCCTTTAGCTCAAGGAGTTCATGCGGCGGCATCTTGTATAGTAAACAGCTATAGGAGTGGTGCACTGGTTTCAAGTCGATGGAGAATTGACGACTCTAGCGGGGAATCCTGGAAGTTCTTGAGGAAGGCGTCTTGGAAATGTAAGCAGCAGGAATGTTTTCAATTCCCTCGAGGGTGCGGCGTTCAATGCATTCAATGCATAGAGCCTTGCCTCGGCATCTTGAACCGAACGAGCATTGTAGCTTACTATTTCATCGAAGGTGTAGCGGATGGGCGGTCTTAGTGGGCAAGCGATTGGCCGTATCGCTTTCAACAATCCATCCCAAAATGAGGTCGATGTTAGGCGTCTTGAGGATAATGGGGAGCATAGAATTCCAGCCCTTGATTTCCACGGGGGCGTCGACGCCAACCATGGAGGTTTGACATTGTCCCAATGGGGTTTTACCACTACCGAAGAGTTCATCTCTTCACATAACGTCGTGCTTGTATGCAAAGTCTTGGACATGAATGAATCGATGCTCTGAATCGAATAAAGCAGATCAGGTACTGAATTCACGAGTGTACCCATCACGATGCAGGCTGGTCTTGAGCCGTTCGGATCAACGTGGTTGGCTGAGCTTGCCCATAAGACTTGCCGGTGTTGTTCGGATTACAGGTGTTTCCACGGCCATTCTTTGGAAGGGCGGTGATTACAGTTACGGTTGCATTCTCTAACGCGGTGCCTGGCTGTCACTTTGAAGCATAAGCCATTATGGGAGTGGGAGCAGGGGCTTGGGGTGGTGGAGCTGGAAGCTTGGCTGCTTAGTTGTAAGCGGAGCGAGGTGTAGCATAGTTACGCTTTGAAGCGGAGCATTGGCTGGTACATGCTGTTGGGAATCCATATCTTGCGCCTGCGAGGCGGGCCCGAAGATGAGCCCGTGTCGCAGTTGCGCTGTTAGAACTCTGGTATTCCTGCAGACCAGTTTCGACATTGATAGCTTTGTTCACCAAGGTGGCGAAATCAGCAAAGTCGTGCACTAAGTGCGAGCTTGATGTCGACTTGAAGACCGTCACGGAACTTCTCTGTCTGCGTGCATCGATTGCAATATCCTCTTGACATAGCGAGACAAGTCCGAGAACTCTCGTGATAAACTATGATCTTGTTGCCTTGGGTGAGGTTCGGAACTCACGCTTCTTCGGTCCATGACCCCTTGAGGATGAAGCGGGCACGGAAGGCAACTGGAAGTCTGGCGGTGATGAGTGTTCAAGCTGGCGGAAATCGGCGGTGGCTGTCCCACCATTGAGCTGCTGGGTCCCTTGAGGAAGAAGGAAGCAAAGGTGACATAGTGGCGGGGCTACATCGGAGACTCCATCTCATAGGTGATGTCCGGGCCGATCATCGACATCAAGTGGCTGGGTTGAGCTGCGGTACCTTTGGGGTTGACGTGTGAAATCCTGTAGAGTTGTTCCGTTTGGGTCTTTGGTTCATATTGGGCGAGGCGAGCCATCATGTTCTCCATGGTGGCGATTCATCTCGAGCTGTTGGATCATACCAGCCATGTACTCGGCGGTGGTGGAAAGTTGGCACCACGACCACGACCCTTGGCCTAACCATCTGCTATTATATAACAGGGGTAGTTGACATTGAGAATTCAAGCAAGAGGCAGGAATCATTCATGATGAAACATGCATAATGAAAGCGACATGATGGGAACTACATAGTAGTTGGCATATCTTACAAAAGGAATCATGCATAGAGTTCGATACATAGAGTCCGATACATAGACTACTACATCATAGGCGCACCTTGAGCTCATGGCGAATACATCAAACACTAACAAGCAAGTCTACATCAGTCCCATGATGCTGCGGAGGTAGCTTGTAGCTGAAAAGCTGGTAGTCGCCCGTGGAGTAGTCCTCCCGTCGGTGACACAGGGGCAGCGGATACTCGGTGCTGAATCCGGCGTCCAGTGGCAGGAAAGGGCCAAGTCTGGAGAGTAGCCTCCACGTCGGCCAACCGACACCACAGGGCATCACAGTCTGGCTGGGTAGATCGCGAGCGGCAGCTCTCCGGATCGGACAAAGGGTGCATCGGCGTCGAACACGCAGTAGAGTCTTGGCGGGTGATGTACAACTCGTGGCGAAAACTCGGTTAGCTCGATCCAGCCCATCGACATCAGAACAAAGTTACGATGGTGGAAGGGCTCTCTGGTAACGATGGTGTAAGCAGCGGTGTAGTAACCCTCCTCACCAACATCGAGCCCGATAGCAATGTTCACGAAGGGAGGTGTCCAACTCTCGATACTACTGCATGAAGGCGTGTCGAGGCGGCATAAGCAGCATCATGGACTGCCATATCGATAGTCACTCCAACACCATGTGCGGTGTGCGGCCACGATGGTGGACTCGTACTCCGAGTAGAGGTGGGCGATGGTAGCGGTCTGCTCACTGGTTATAGTCTGGTACTCCTCATAGGCGGTGTACTCGGGGTGCGGCGATAACGAGATAGGTCATCATCTCGGCTAGCACGCGGTGATCCCGAGCACCAATGGCCGTCGTGTGGCGCCCGACCTGCCTCGTGGGTTCCATCTGAAAACAAAAGGCGTTTCAAAGGAGTCAAATAGCGGTGAAATTGCTCAAATACAATTTCAAGAACAACTAAGGCTATATCAACTTTGGGGTGTATGCGGTCACGGGATCCTAGTGATAGTTAGTAAAATCGTTTAACCGAGTAGAGAGAGTTGAGTCGAGTAAAGGTCGAGGGTAAAAGATCCTAGTACCACCCGATGGCGGCGTGGGCCCATAAGGCACACAGCCAAGTTAGTAAAAGTTTTGCAATGTCTAGACTCGACTTGACCAAGGAGTGTGGAAGGGATTCCTCTGAGCGATCGGCTCGATACCAACTTGGCGCCCTCGATTCAATCATACACTAATCATGCGCAAATGTATGCGATCAAGATCAAGGACTCACGGGAAGATATCACAACACAACTCTACAAATAAAATAAGTCATACAAGCATCATAATACAAGCCCGGGGGCCTCGAGGGCTCGAATACAAGTGCTCGATCATAGGCGAGTCGTGGAGCAACAATATCTGATCTGGACATAAGTTAAACAAGGTGCCATAAGATGGCTAGCACAAGCTGGGATCTGAGATCGAAGAGGCGCATGCCTCACTGCAGGATCCTCCTAGGTCCTCACTGGTAGTCGTCGGTGGGCTGCGTGCGTAGTATGAGCACCTCGAGTAGTAGTCGTCATAGGCGGTGGCGTCGGCTCTGGGCTCCATCGTCGATTGCAGCAATCGAGTAGAGATAGGGAAAAGGGGGACAAGGCAGCCGTGAGTACTCATCAAAGTACTGTAAGCAAGAGCTACACTACATATGCATGGATATATGTGTAAAGGCCATATCGGTGGGTGAGCTGCGAGAATGCCGAATAAGAGGGATAGCTAGTCTTAGCGAAGACTAAACACGGACACTGTCTTACAGTGAGTGAGGAGGAACAAGCTGGAGTCCTCAAGTAACATCATATAGCAATAATCCTACCGGCAATCCCACTCATAACCACGGCGAGGCGACCACGGTTATATCGGCACTTGGAAGGTGTGTTTTATCAAGTATCCGGTTCTAGTTGTCATAAGCTCAAGGTACAACTCAAGTCGTCCTGTTACCGAAGATCACGGCTATCCGAATAGATTAACTTCCCTGCGGTGCACCATCTTACCAGCAGCGCTTGATCCCATTTGGCGGACACACTTTCTGGGTCATGCCGACGCGGAAGATCAACCGTCGCAGCCCACCTAGGCTGTGAGAGAGGCCAACCGCCGGTCTAAACCTAAGCGCGAAGTGCAGGCCCATCGCCTGAGCACACACCTGCGTTGCGTCTGTGGCGGAAGCAGACCTAGCCCATCGAGCGTTCGGTCCAATCCGGTAGCGCGCTCGTCGTTGACGTCTGAAGTGCCGGTGATACCACGGCGGGATACCCATAACTTCTCCAGCGTAGATGGTTAGTGCGTATAAGCTCGTAGCCAACCCGGATCAAATACCAAGACCTCGTTAAGCGTGTTAAGTAACCATGCGAGCGCCCGAGCAGGCGAGCCCACCTCTCTCTAAGCGGTCTCAACCTGCCACATCGCTCGCCTCAATGATCCACTCATGGGTGCTCCATCGGCCGACCGACTTTAGTCTCACATGTATCATGTATAAGTAATAGTATATACCGTGATCAACTCCGGTGATCACGGCCCGATAATATAACGTGCGGCGAGCGGACAAGAAAGTAGGGCCACGGATGAAAGTACTAGCATCCTATACTAAGCATATAGGATTGCGGTAAGGTAACAACGAAGTTACAAGGGCGAGGCTATGCGGCGGTATAGGAGTATCAAAAGCGGTAACATGCTATACTACTCTAATGCAAGCGGTGTAGATAAGAGTAGGCGATATCTGGTGATCAAGGGGGCTTGCTGGTTGCTCTGGCAAGAGAGAGAAGTCGTCAACACCGTAGTCGAGCGGCCCATTGCGGCGTCGGTCTCGTAGTCTACCGGAGAGAAGAGGAAGAAACAATGAATACCAAAGTAAGCAGATGCATATCGATGCATGCCAGTCGAAGCGATGCTAGGCGTGCCCTAACGTGGTATGAGAAGTCTTGGTTAGGAAACATCAGGAAGTTTTCCGGTTCGAGACGTCTGTCGAACGAGATGAGCCGGAGAGGAAAGTTTTGGAGTTCGATAGGTTAGGGGTGTGTGGTGGGCGAGCAATTGCGTATCCGGATTCGTCTCAAATCGTTACGAGCAACTTTCATGTTGAAAGTATTTTAATCGGATTACGGTTAAAAGATATGATTTTAAAAGATTTTATTAATTTACGGAATTTAATTAATTATTTAATTAATTTGAAAATGCATTTATGACATCGACATGATGTCATCTTGACATCAGCGATCAACAGGGTTGGTGAGTCAACCTGACAGTGGGTCGCATGTCATTCTCTAATAACTAATTAGCCTAATCAAAGTTAATTAACCTTAGTTAATTAGGTTAATTAGTGATTAGGGTTAATTAGTGATTAGGGTTAATTAATCTGAATTAATTCGATTAATTAATTACTTAATTAATTAATTAACTAATTAGTTAATTAGTTTTAATTCATTTTCATTTTATTTTTATTCCCTTTTTTTTAAAAGCGTCACGTAATGAGAGGTGGGGCCCCATGTCATTATTAGAAATGACAGGCAATGTGTGTGTGGCGGCGGCTTGAACCGAATATGAGGACAGGCGCCCAAGGCCAAGGCAGCAGAGGGCCGCAGCCCAGCAACCGTGGCCGGCAATGACAGCAGCCAGGCGATGGAGGTGGTGAGGTTGGGCCCCGACGGGTGGGAAGAAGCGTGCTCTGAGGGCCGAGGCGGCGGCAGAAGGCGAGGAGGGCTCATGGCCCGTGGGAAGGCGCGGCGAGGTGGCCTTGAACACGCAGGGGCAAGGAAGGGCAGCCGCATGCTGTGATCGTGTGTGTGTGACCGTGGTATGTGGCCAGGGAGGAGGAGGCGGTCACAGTGTATGGTGGCGGGCCCGTCGTCGGCAGAAGGGAGAACAGGGATTAGCGAGCTCGCGGAGGACCCGGGGCAGCGGCGCCAGACAGCCAGGCGGTCGGGAGGAGAGCAGAGGCGGCGTGACAGCGGGAGGGTCGGGGCCGGGCAGGCGCCGGCCAGCCATGATCGGGAGGGAGGAGAGAGGGCCTCACGAGGTCGGGACTAAGGCGTCGTGGTGGAGGTCGGTGGCTGGCCGTGCGAGGCGTCTTGAGGCGAGTTCGCCGGCGTCGAGGCGGAGGGTCGGGAGTCGACCTTGCGTGATGGTGTGAGGGGGCCCGGAGGCAGTGTGGTGTGGTGAGGCGACTCGGTCGGGAGTCTCCGCCCGATCAGATCGAGCGAGGAGAGGGTGAGGGGCGTGGGGAAGTGTGGGCGGCTAGGGTTTGCCGCGAAGTGGGGGTATGTGGTAGGCGGTGGGCGATGGGCGGCCGAGAGGGAGTTGGGCGGGCCGGGGCGGTGGGGTGGGGGCTGGCTGGGCAGGGGTTTCCTTCCCCTTTTTTGTCTTTCTTTTTCTTTTCCTTTTACTTTTTTAGTTTATTTAAAATGCCAAAGCATTTTACAAAATTAGTGCACCCACCATAATTAGGTTAGCTATTTTAGACAACCCCAGAACATTTTAGTCTTTGTTTTGAAACCTTTTATCTTTGCTTTTGTTTTGTTTTTTGTTTTAGAGCAGGTTCGAATCAAAGAGGTTTAGCCACGATAACGAGGTGATCCTTTGTTGCATAACCATCCGGCGTTACCTCCCACAATGGGGTAATCTTGTTGATCCCGTAAATCTGAATTTAGAGACTTTCTTGTTAGCATAGCTGGGGGAATCTAGAGATATAGCATAAGCCACTATAGGGAGCATTCACTTTCCTTCTATACATTATTTTGCTCTCTTCATCGGTAGGTGCATAAATGCTAAGGATGAAGCATGTCACATGTGTGTCCCTGATCTCGGCACTCTTAGGAGTCTTGTGTTAGAAGACCAATCCTATCATATAGAAGCCATTGTAGCTCGTAGGTTGCATCATAATAGATATAATGGAATTTCTTTGGAGGAAATTATGCAACCAGCAGCTAATTTTCTTGAGATAGACATTAGTGAGGTGATATGGAGTTACCCCCTACTTATTTAGATTTTGATTCTATGGTTTCCCACCGGTTTGTTGGGAGGACTGAATCACCTCTCGATGTCGACTAATCTTTAACAAGCGGCATGTTGTCAGTATTACTCTTCCGCTCCTGCCTTCTTTGATTCTCGAGACAAAGGAAGATATGTTATTACTAGAGAGGAGGAAGATGAGTACGAGAGGAGGCGGAGGCTGACTCGGCCATACTGCTGCGACTTCGAGGCGATAGCCGCTGCATCCGATCACGACCCGGCTACACCTCTGGTGTCGGCCGGGCTATCACGGCAATGAACCAACAGGCCAAAGCCTAAGCTTGGGAATCACGTATTTCCACCGACATTACATTCATGTTCACACACACTCATTGCTAGATGTCGGTGCTCATACTCTTTCCTTTGCCAATATCCATGTTAGTTTATTTTCTTTTTCTGCTTTCTTCTTGTGTGTTTAATAAACTTTAAGAAAAAAACAAAAAAATTAGTGTAGCTTCTAGTTAGTTTACTTTTCCTGCTGTAGTAGTAGTAATTAAAAAGAAAGCCCAAAAATATTTCACGTTCTTCTTTTGCTTGTTGGGAGCTTTCCCGTGTAAATAGTTTTATTTCTTTTCTTTTCTTTAGGGGCGATAGGAGAAGACCATGATTAAATTGTTGAGCTGGCTCTTATATGCTTTATTGTTGATTTAACCAAAGAGCCCATATTGCCGTGTCTTCTCTGTTTATTGAATGCTCATGATTCAGCTTAGTCAATGCACGTGCACTCTTATTATTTTTCACATCGTTCGATTCGTGCAAGTGAAAGGCAATTATGATGATATATGATGGGTGGTGAGATGGGAAAAGCTAGTATGAACTTCGACCTCTCTTGTTTTTGTAAATATGATGAGTTCATCGTTCTTGATTCAGCTTGTTATGAATAAACATGTTTGCAATGACAATTAGAGATCATAGTTGCTTATGCGATGCTTGATTAGCTATGAGTTATAATGGTTTACCTTGCGTGCCAACATGCTATTAAAATGGTTACGATGTGGTATGATGGGGTGGTATCCTCCTTTTAATGATTTAAGTGACTTGACTTGGCACATGTTCACACATGTAGTTGAAACAAAATCAACATAGCCTTCACGATATTTATGTTCATGGTGGATTATATCCTACTCATGCTTGTATCCAATGTTTATTAATTTTAGTGCATGTTCATGACTGTTGTCGCTCTCTAGTTGGCGCTTCGGTCTTTGCTAGCCTTCACTTGTACTAAGCGGGAATCTGCTTGTGCATCAATCCCATAAACCCCAAAGTTATTCGGATGAGTCCACTATACCTTCCTATATCACGGTATCTACATGTCGTTCCAAATAAATTTGTATGTGCCAAACTCTAAACCTTCAAATAAACATTCATTTTGTATGCTCGAATAGCTCATGTATCAACTATGGCTGTCCTTATCTTCCATGTTAGGCGGGTTATTCTCAAGAGGTGGACTCCGCTCCTCACTCACGAGAACATGGCTGGTCACAGGATGCCAGTCCATGCTTTATGCAAACTAAATCAAAATTAATTACAAACAAAACTCCCTCACGGGACCTGATGTATGTTGGAGGCACTCGTTGTTTCGAGCAAGCCGTGGATTGATGCTTGTTGGTGGAGGGGGAGTATAAACTTTACCATTCTGTTTGGGAACCGCCTATAATGTGTGTGACATGGAAGCTATCACCATCCCTTAGTTGTTATGTTGACAATGAAAGTATGCCGCTCAAAATATTATTTATCTCTATTTCAAAATCGAGCTCTGGCACCTCTACAAATCCCTGCTTCCCTCTGCGAAGGGCCTATCTATTTACTTTTATGTTGAGTCATCACCCTCTTATTAAAAGCACTAGCTGGAGAGCGCAGCTGTCATTTGCATGCATTACTATTAATTTATATTGGGTATGACTATATTTGGATCTCTTTTACCATGAATTACAATGTCTAGTGGGTCCTCGATCTTTAAAGGTGCTCTGCATTTATGTTTTTGGTCTCGAGAAGGGCTAGCGAGATACCATCTTGTTATATCATATTATGATTGTTTTGAAAGTGTTGTCATCAAGAGATTTATTATTATGGCTCGCTAGTTGATTATGCCATTGATATGAGCAAACATGAGACCGAGAATTATTGCAAATGTGGTTAGTTATAATCTTTCTTTGAAAACTTGAATCTGGCTTGACATATTTACAACAACAAGAGCAAACGAGTTTGTAAAAGTTTTCTTTTCTCTTTTAGTTTGTCAACTGAATTGCTTGAGGACAAGCAAGGGTTTAAGCTTGGGGAGTTGATCGTCTCCGTCGTATCTACTTTTCCAAACACTTTTGCCCTTGTTTTGGACTCTAACTTATATGATTTGAATGGAACTAACCCGGTTGTATTTGTTTTCAGCGAATTGCCATTGTTTTATGTGAGAAAACAAAAGTTATCGGAATGACCTGAAACTCCACGGAACATCTTAGAAAAATAATAAAAATCCTGCCAAAGATGAAGACCGGGGGCCCACACACATCCCACGAGGTGGGGCGCCCCCCCTCTGGGCGGCCCCTACCTCGTGGGACCCTGAGACCTTCGGCGCCAACTCCAACTCTATATATTGGCTTTCGGAGAGAAAAAATCATAGAAGAAATCATCACGTTTTACGATCTGGAGCCGCATGAAGCCCTAAAACCTCTAAAGTCTTGATCTGGAGTCCGTTCGGGGCTCAGGAGAGAGGATTCATCGCCGTCGTCATCATCAACCATCCCCATCACCAATTTCATGATGCTCACCGCCGTGCGTGAGTAATTCCATCGTGAAGCTTCTGGACGGTGATGGGTTGGATGAGATCTATCATGTGTCGAGTTAGTTTATTTAGGGTTTGATCCTAGTATCCATTATGTTCAGAGATTGATGTTGCTATGACTTTGCTATGCTTAATGCTTCCCACTAGGGACACGAGTGCCATGATTTCGAATCTGAACCTATTATGTTTTCATGAATATATGTGTGTTCTTGATCCTATCTTGCAAGTCTATAGTCACCTATTATGTATGATCCGACAACCCGAAGTGACAATAATCGGGATACTTCTCATTGATGACCATAGTTTGAGGTTCATGTATTCACTAAGTGCTAATGCTTTGTTCCGGTTCTCTATTAAAGGAGGCCTTAATATCCCTTAGTTTCCATTAGGACCCGCTGCCATGGGAGGGTAGGACAAAAGATGTCATGCAAGTTCTTTTCCATAAGCACGTGTGACTATATTAGAATACATGCCTACATTGCATTGATGAATTGGAGCTAGTTACATGTCACCCTATGTTATGACTGTTACATGATGAACCGCATCCGGCATAATTATCCATCACCGATCCAATGCCTCTGAGCTTTCCATATCTTGGTTTAAACTTATTTACTTTCCGTTGCTATTGTTACACTCACTACAAAATACCAAAAATATTACTTTTATACATTACTTTTGTTACCGTTACCACTACTATCATACTACTTTGCTACTAAATACTTTGCTGCAGATATTAAGTTATCCAGGTGTGGCTGAATTGACAACTCAGTTGCTAATACTTGAGAATATTCTTTGGCTCCCCTTGTGTCGAATCAATAAATTTGGGTTGAATACTTTACCCTCGAAAGCTGTTGCGATCCCCTAGACTTGTGGGTTATCATATATCAGTTTTAGGTTATTTATACATGTGATTGCACTTTGATATATACATTGATGTCTTGTGTGCCCGACATCTTGATCAGAGGATAACGGATACACAAAGACTTGACCGTTTGAGGCGGGTTGCTACATGTTGAGTCCGGATGAGATCACGAACATGACGAGAGTCTCAAAATGGTCGAGAGGTAAAGACTCATATATAGGATAGTATTGGACACGGAAGTGTTGCAGAAGTGCAGATGCGTGTCGGGTCACGGAATGGGTTCGAGCAACCCCGGCAAGCTATATGGGCCTAATGGGCCAAGAGTTGGATAGACCAGCCCCAAAGGGGCTGGTGTGCATATATGCTGAATAGGAGGAGAAGGAAAGGAAGGAAAGGGGAGGATTCGGCCTCCCCCTTTCCTTCCCCTCCCCCCTCTCTTTCCTCCCCCTCCGAGTGGATATGGAAGGGAGGCCGACTTGGAGGGCGCCCAAGTAGGATTACTCCTACTTGGGGGCGCCTGAACCCCTCTCCTCTCCCACCTATATATATGTGGGGGGCACCGCTAGAACACACATGAATTATTCCTAGTCGTGTGCGACGCCCCCCTCCACCGTTTACTCCTCCGTTCATATTATCGTTTTGCTTAGGCGAAGCCCTGCGCGGATCACTTCACCATCACCGTCCTGCAGCTGTCGTCTTGTGAAACTCTCCCTCGACACTTTCTGGATCAAGAGTTCAAGGGGCGTCATCGAGCTGAGCGTGTGCAGAACTTCGGAGGTGCCCTCGTTTGATACTTGATCGGTTGAATCGAGGCGATGTTCGACTATATCAACGCGTTAAATAAGCGCTTCCTCTTTTGGTCTCTGAGTGCGGACACACTCTTCCCCTCTCGTTGCTATGCATCTCCTAGATAGATCTTGCGTGATCGTAGGAAAAAATTGAAATTGCATACTCGTTCCCCAGCAGTGGCATCAAGCCAGGTCTATCGTAGATGATATGCGAGTATAACACAAAGTTGTGGGCGATGATAGTCATACTTCTTACCACCAACGTCTTATTTTGATTGGCGGTATTGTTGGATGAAGCGGCGGACCAACCTTACATGACCACGTTTCTTGAGACGGTTCCACCGACGGACATACAACTTGTTTTGCATAAAGGTGGCTGGCGGTGTCTGTTTCTCAAATTTAGTTGAATCGAATTTGACTCGACCGGTCCTTGTTGAAATTTAAAACTACAAACTTGCCGAAACATCGTTGTGGTTTTGATCGTGAAGTAAAGCGGTTCTTACTAGAAGCCCGTAGCAGCCACGTAAAACTTGTAACAACAAAGTAGAGGGCGTCTAACTTGTTTTTGCGAGGCGTGTTGTGATGTGATATGGTCAAGATATGATGTGATATCGTTATTGTATGAGATGATCATGTTTTGTAAAAGTTACAAGCAATGGCGGGAGCCTTATGGTTGTCGCTTTATTGTATGAAATGCAATCGCCATGTAATTGCTTTACTTTATCACTATTCATTAGCGATAGTTGTAGAAGCAATAGTTGGAGAAGCGACAACGGCCTTCTGAAGGAGATCAAGGTGTCAAGCGGTGATGATGGAGATCATGGCGGTGCTTTGGAGATGGAGATCAAAGGCACAAGATGATGATGGCCATATCATGTCACATTTTTGATTGCATGTGGTGTTTATCTTTTATGCATCTTATTTTGCTTAGTAGAGGCGGTAGCATTATAAGATGATCCTCACTAAAATTTCAAGGTATAAGTGTTCTCCACAGTATGCACCGTTGCGACGGTTAAATGTCGTGCGAGACATCACGTGATGATCGGGTGTGATAAGCTCTCGTTCACAAACAACGGGTGCAAGACAGTTTTACTGCGTCTTGAATACTCAGGATAAACTTGGCGAGCCTAGCATATACGGACATGGTCTCGGAACCTTTGAAGACCGAAAAGTCGAACATGAATCATATACTAGATATGATCAACATAGAGATGTTCACCATTGAAAACTACTACATCTCCGTGATGATCGGCCATGGTTTAGTTGATATGGATCACGTGATCATTTAGATGACTCGAGGATGTCTATCTAAGTGGGAGTTCTTAAGTAATATGATTAATTGAACTTTAATTTATCATGAACTTAGTCCTGATAGTATTTGCAAATTATGTTGTAGATCAATAGCTCGCGTTTAGCTCCCTGTTTTATTTTTTGTTATGTTCCTAGAGAAAAATAAGTTGAAAGATGATAGTAGCAATGATGCAGACTTGGTCCATAATCGAGGATTATCTGATGCACCGCTAGGTGACAAACCCAATCAGGAGGCAGATCGGATGTTATGAACATTTGACAAGCTCGGTATGATGACTACTTGATAGTTTAGTACACCATGCTACTGACTTAGAACCAGGACTTCAAAAATGTTTTGAGCATACAGAGCATATGAGATGTTCAAGAGTTGAAATTGGTATTTTAGACTCATGCCTATGTTAAGAGGTATAAGACCTCGACAAGTACTTTGCCTACAAGATGGAGGAGAATATCTCAGCTAGTGAGCATGTGCTCAGAATGTCTGGGTACTACAATCGCTTGAATCAAGTGGGAGTTCATCTTGCAGATAAGATAGTGATTGACAGAGTTCTCTAGTCACTACACCAAGTTACTAGAACTTCGTGATGAACTATAATATGCAAGGGATAACAATAAACGATTCCTAAGCTCTTCGCTATGCTCAAAGCTGCGGAGGTAGAAATCAAGAAAGAGCATCAAGTGTTGATGGTTGAAAAGACCACTAGTTTCAAGATAAAGGGCAAGGGAAAGAAGGGGAACTTCAAGAAGAATGGCAAGCAAGTTGTCACTCCCGGGAAGAAGCCCAAGTCTGGACCCAAGCCTGAAACCGAGTGCTTCTACTGCAAAGGGACTGGTCACTGGAAGTGGAACTGCGCCATAAACTTGGCGAATAAGAAGGATGGCAAAGTGAACAAAGGTATATTTGATATATATGTTATAGATGTGTACTTTACTAGTGTTCATAGTAGCCCCTGGGTATTTGATACCGGCTCAGTTGCTAAAGATTTGTAACTCGAAACAGGAGTTGCAAAATGAATAGAGACTAGTTAAGGGCGAGGTGACGATGTGTGTTGGTAGTGATTCCAAGTTTGATAAGATCACCATCACATACTCCCTCCACCTTCGGGATTAGTGTTTGCACCTAAATAAATGTTATTTGGTGTTTGTGTAGAGCATGAATATGATTGGATCATGTTTATTGCGATATGGTTATTCATTTAAGTCAGAGAATAATTGTTGTTCTGTTTACATGAATAAAACCTTCAAAGGTCATACATCCAATGTAAATGGTTTACTCAATCTCGATCACAGTGATGCGCATATTCATAATATTGATGCCAAAAGATGCAAAGTTAATAATGATAGTGCAACATGTTTGTGGCACCGCCGTTTAGGTTATATTGGTGTAAAGCGCATGAAGAAACTCCATTCAGATGGACTTTTGGAATCACTTGATTATGAATCATTTGATACTTGCGAACCATGCGTCATGGGCAAGATGACTAAAATCCATTCTGGAACAATGGGTGAGCCAATGACTTATTGGAAATAATACATCTTGATGTATGCGGTCCAATGAGTGTTGAGGCTACATGGCGGGTATCATTAATCTCTGACCTTCACAGATGATTTGAGAAGATATGGGTATATCTATTTGATGAAACACAAGTCTGAAACATTTGAAAAGTTCAAAGAATTTCAGAGTATAGTGGAGAATAACCGTAACAAGAAAATAAAGTATCTACGATCTGATCGCGGAGGCAAATATTTGAGTTACGAGTTTGGCCTTCGTTTAAAACAATGTGGGATAGTTTCACAACTCACGCCACCTGGAACACCATAGCGTAATGGTGTGTCAGAACGCCGTGACCGTACTTTATTAGATATGGTGTGATCTATGAAGTCTCTTACCGATTACCACTATCATTTTGGGGCTATGCATTAGAGACAGTTGCATTCACGTTAAATAGGGCACCATCTAAATCCGTTGAGACGACACCGTATAAACTATGGTTTGGCAAGAAACCTAAGCTGTCGTTTCTTAAACTTTGGGGTTGCAATGCTTATGTGAAAATCTTTAGCACGATAAGCTCGAACCCGGATCGGAGAAGTGCACCTTTGATGCGCATCGATTGCTATACAAATGGTTTTAACCCCTTTCATGACGGCATTTGGAACCGTCGCCAAGTGAATAATGGGGATAGGGGTCCTTCCCACGACCTAGAAATCGTCGAGGATAGGCCCTCACAGGACACGAGCTGGGGCCGTGTGTGATCGGGCGAGCCATCGAAACCCAATCATTTCCGTTCATATGTACATCCCACACGGTGAATCCCAGAAAATATTTCCGTTCGTATGTATATCACACACAGTCAATCCAAGGAATGCGTTTCCGTTCTTATGTACATCCCACACAATCAATCCAGGAAAACGTTTCCGTTCGTATGTGTATCACACACAGTCAATCCAAGGAATACGTTTCCGTTCTTATGTACATCCCACACAGTCAATCCAGGGAAAACATTTTCATTCGTATGTACATCCCACACAGTTTTATGTGTAGGATCGTGTGTGATAAGCAAACAATCACACACATTCGCATTCCCCAAACTGTATGCGATAACTAATTAAGAAGATTAGCTAATCGTCGTACTAGTGTCGGACAGGATTATGAAACGTCGGACCATCGTAACATTGTCGTACACGACAACTATTGCACACACTATTCTATGGTGCAACGTTTACGATGCATACTTCATCAGAAACAATTCATGGTTGCGAATCATGTATGATAAGGCAACTAACACAAATGTTTAGTTTGCCCGCACCGTTCACTACAAAAAAAAAGACACATCCGTGACATTTTGGGCCGAACGAATTTTTTTCTGTCATACATATGACACTTCTATGGCGATAATTGTGACAAACCGGTATCATCATAGATGTGGTGGGCTCTACTTCTATGACAAAAATCATGACGAGAAAATGGGCTTTTCGTCACAGGCGGGCGGAGCGCCTTGCTGCATGACATTCTTTGGGCCGTCCATGCGGAAAAAACCGTGGTAGAAGCGGCGAGGAAAATTTGGGAGTTGCGATTACGGTGGGAGGTCGGGGGCGGCGATCGCGTTCTCTCGTACCGCGTCGCGCGTGTGTGCAAAGCGTTAGCTCTAAGCGAACCCGGCGGCGTTGGGCTCTAGCTGAACCGAGCGATCGATCGATGGTATTAGCGAACCCGATGGGCGATTCGCCGCTCTGCTGCTAGCTGAAGCCAATCGATTGGATGAGCGATGGCGTTGCGAGATTTGGATGAGCGATGAGTGGTGGCGTTGCCTCTGGATGAACAGGACCCGTGGTGTGGAGGCTGGATGAGCAGTGAAGCGGTGGAGGGTGGCCGTGGAGGGTGGTTGAGCAGGACCCGTGGTGTGGAGGGCTAGATGAGCGATGAAGCGGTGGAGGGTGCCCGTGGAAGGGTGGTTGAGCGATGGTGGTGGAGTAGTCGCGGTGGAGGCTGGATGAACAAGAGCCCGTGGAGGCTGGAGGAGGTCGGCGGTAGCCCGTGGAGGCTGGAGGAGGTCGGCGGTAGCCCGTGGAGGCTGGAGGAGGTCGACGGTGGAGATGAGCGGTATCCGTGGAGTCCCATTTTGCGATCGCCACACCCATCCGATGAACAGGACCCGCGTTTGACCATGGCGCTCCAACACAAGTCCGTTTAAATCCGTTTTGCGATGCGCCACACCCTCCCGATCAGCAGGACCCCGTTTCGACCGTGGGAGGTCCGTTTCCTCCGTTTTGCGATGCGCCACACCTCCCAATCAACAGGACCCCATTCGAGCGTAGGAGGTCCGTTTCCTCCGTTGTGCGATGCGCGCGAGCCTCGTTTCCATCGCTGTTCCGTCCAAGCGGTTGGCTCCCCAGCGTTCCGTTGCCTCCCGATGAACCGGCGCATTCGTTGCCTCTCCATGAACGGCGCACTCCGTTTCCTCCCCATGAACACGGCAGCGACCTTTGTTTCTCCGTTCGGACCAGCCATGTCCACGAGCCACGGCGTGCGTATGCAGTAAGCGTTCGAGACCCGCCCGTATGTACATATCGTGGCGTATTTTCTTTGCACCCTGGCGGCATGCGTGCGTGTACATGCTACGTCGCGGCGCCTCTACTATGACGTCGTCGGCGCCTCTACAGCGACCGGTATGTATGTACGTTCGCGACCAGAATAAGCGCTCGTGCGCTTGACCCGGTGGGTCCGGTATCGAGGCACTTCCTTGCGTGCAAAGATGTAGCTGGTGGGTCCTAGCGATCGGCGAATCATTTTTTGCGGGCGCACTTCCTTGCATGCGAAGATGTGGCCGGTGGGTCCCAGCGATCGAAGCGAATCGTTTTTTGCGGGCGCACTTCCTTGCGTGCGGAGATGTAGCTAGTGGGTCCCAGCGGATCGGCGAATCGTTTGGTTTTTGCGGGACGCACTTCCTTGCGTGCGAAGGTGTAGCTCTTGGGTCCCGCAGTTAGAAGCGAATCATTTTTGCTGGGCGCACTTCCTTGCGTGCGATGGTGTAGCAGTGGGTCCCAACGTCGAAGCGAATCATTTTTGGACGCACTTCCTTGCGTGCGAAGATGTAACTAGTGGGTCCCAACGGTCGAGGCGAATCGTTTTTTGGGCGCACTTCCTTGCGTGCGAAGATGTAGCTCGTGGGTCCCGGCGGTCGGCGAATCATCTTTTAAGTGAAATCGGTGGCCCGTCCGGTGGGTCCCATTTGTCGGTGGAGGAATAATTATTTTGCGGCGTAGTAAGGAGGCACTTCCTTGCGGCTGCCGTGGACCCGGCTATCGGCCTCTCCACATCTGATCCACGTCCGATGGAAATCGTTCCTTGACCATATTGACCACACGCGCGAGAGCACCACGGCGGTGGGCGGCGGCGAGCCTAGGAAGGGGCGACGGGCAGGGAAAGCGGCGGTGGATGCTGCGGAGAGGGTATGAGGTTCCTTGGTTGGCTTTGCTGCCGTCACCATGAGAATAACATGGGGTGTGGGTGAGAGGAGGGATGGCTGGCCGGCGGTGGGAGTAGTAAGGCGGTGAGGCCTCCATGCGGCCCTGACCCGACCACGAGAGCAGCGGGAAGCGGCGACACGACCGGCGCTGCTTTGGCGAGCTGGAGCAAGAAGACCAAGGTTGAAGAAAGCACGACGGCCGTTGGATGGACATCGTCTGGTCCTTTGCAGCTAGAATCGTTTATATTGACTAAGTTGACAAATCCTTAGCACGTCAACTTAGTAGGCCTGAGTCGACTTCGAAGCAGTGCGCCCGGATGTCGGGGAGGAATCATTTTTGGGCGGGTGAAGCTAGAATATCCGAGGTTGAAGAAGAAGCACGGCATCCGTTGGATGGACATCCAACGACCCTTCTTCTACTAGAACCGTGTGTTGACTATAAGTTGACAAAGCCTTGCATACGCGTCAACTCTGTTTCTTTAGGGGACGCGTCAACTTAGTAAGGCCAGAAGTGTGTGGCAGAGAACTTATAGTCGATTTGAGATTTGTAAGAATGTGTAGCCCATGAATTCTAATGGAATTTACTACAGCCCATTTACAGTTTGTTAAAAGTACAGCCCATTTCAACCAACTGTTCAAAACAAAATTCAATAAAATTTCCCACATTTTGATGGGATCTGAAATATTTTTATCCTGAAATTTCTAGTCAGATTAAATACAATTTCAATATAAATTTATATTACATAAAATCCAAAGAAACATTAAGCTGCAACAATTAATGAAATTAAAATTTTCAATATCCAAAATAATAATTTATAAAGTAATCACGTGTTTGGTGCATTTTTTATAATTCTTGCTTGTTTCTACAATTACATCCCATTTATTATTTCTTAAAGCCCATTTTCTTGTTAAGCCTAATGCATCCCTCCTAAGAAAGATTTGCAGCCAGTGGCGGAGAATAACAACTTGACCTTGCTGGGTATTCCTAAAAAAAGTATAGCTGGGCTAGCCATTTTCAACGAAAGAAATTAATATCTGGGCTGGATATCGGCACAGTCTGGGCAGACCTGACACATAAGTTAATACCTGCAGCGATGTTTTCGTTGTTGTTAGGAGGAAAATTTAATATCTGGGCTAAACATCGAAAAACTCTGCACAAATCTTTACTCGAGCTGCTTGGTCCCGGTATCGGCGCTTCTTGTGCAATTCTCTCGTTTATTGACTACTCCAGGAGGTTGATGGTGTGGGACCGTGATGTTAGGAAACCAGGAGGAAGCAAAATAAATTATATATATATATATATATATATATATATATATATATATATAAGGATGCACTTGCGTGCGTGAGGCTATGGACTGGTGGGTCCCCATTGTCATCCTCTCCAAGTAAAGTTATCTCCTCGCCATGCGCACTTTCCTTGCAGAAGCAGTCGGCGCCGCCCGCCCGCTTCTCGGTGCAGGCGATTGCTCCGCCTTCAAGCGACACAAGTGTCGTCCGTCCAAATCCATCTGCCGCCCACGTGTGATCTGCGGTTGCCGGCGGCTACTCGGCGCCACCGTCCGTCCCTCCGCCCGCCCACTATTGCTATATAAAGCTGTTCGCGGCCATAGCCACGATCATCGCATCCGTTCCTTTCTCCTATCCTCACCAGTACTGCCCATCATGGCTTCCTCGCGCTCCGGCACTCTTGGGGCCAGGCGGACGGCGGACCACAAGAGATGGCAGCCATTGCTGCCGACCGGCTGGCCGACAGTAGCGGAGGGCAACAACGTCCCAATGGAGAACATTGTAGTCGGCGATCCGGCGCCAACCCCTCCTCGGGCCATCCTCGCGGTGCATTACACCATGACCATCGCGAGCCCGTTCCCAATATATGGACAGGGTGAGGCAGATCGTGAGGAAGTAGTTACAGGGGCGCAGAGCCGCGCGCCTACAACCACCATCTCCTCCGGGAGCACATGCAGGCGGAGGAAGCAGATCGCCCATGCCCAGGCCAGGCGGGCAGGCGGAGCAGGAGGCGCTGCTCGACTCGTGCCGCTCGCGCGCAAGGAGCCGCCTCGGCGCTGGTGGTACCGCATGCGGGTGGCGGAGGCTGCGGCCGCCTACAAGAGGCTAGCAAAGAGGCGATGAAGCGGGCGGCGCTGTTTGGCGAGACGAGGGCGAGGCTGAGGGCGATGTCGGCTCGGCGAGTCCCGCTCATTGGCGTCGATGAGGCGAAGGACATCGCCCGGCTCAGCCGAGCCACACCTGCCGACAGCGTGAGGAGGATTTCCACCGCTCATTGGCGCCGCCCGCCCGGCAATGAGACAAAAGGACATCGCCCGGCTCATGAGCTCCTCCCGCTGCCAGCGAGCGCGCCACATAAGCGAGCGAAGAGTAGAACACGGTAGGTCACCGCCGCTCGGGTCCAAGTAGGGCCACCGCTGCTACCCTCGGTTGAAGCCAAGCTAAGGCGGGTTGACCATTGACGGCGGTTAGCTTCTTGGCGGCGGCGTGGAGCGAAGAGCTGTTTGGAGAAAACGCTGCTTATATAGCTGCTGATGCGGTTGGCTGGTGACTGCGTGGGCCTAACAGGCCACATGTTGATTCGCAAGCTGCACCTGCGATTAATTCACTAAACTTCTGTTATTTCGGCGGGACACGGTGGGTAACCGGTTAATTAATTATACCTCCAGCGCACCTTTTAGTTGAAGAAAGTATGAAATGTTATGAAATCCGGCATGTTTATATGAAATCCGACCGTGTATTAATGAATTTATTTCGATTAGTTCGAATTCCTGTATCACTGGCATTGGATGAACATGAAAAACAATACGTACTAGCATTACTCCCAGGGTGATCACCTCGTTTGCAGCAGTTTCACATATACTCCCTCCGATCCTTTCTAATTTGCATACAAGTTTTGTCTGCAGTCAAAGTATCTCTACTTTGACCAATCTTATACAAAAAAGTATGCCCTTTCACAATATGCAGTAAAAGGAACAGAAGGAGTACAAAGAGTTTGAGCAGCTTTTAGCGTTTACGTACATTGCAATCAAACACACAGGCACGGCAATTCATAGAAAACATTCAAAACAATCGATGATTATGCATCTCGGCTGACTCACATGTCGAGGCAATATTTACTTCACAACTAAAGAATAAATAAAAAATTGATCGGCGTTGCTAACAGCAAAGGCGTCCCATTCGAAAATATCAAGCGCATGTCTTGCTAAAATCAATGAGCAAAATTTGACAAGGTTGTCCCATTCCAAAATATCAAATGCCTATGATTGTGGAATGGGCAGGGTTTCCATCAGTTCGGACATTGACATGGCACCTCGTGCTAAATAAACCAGCTGTTCTTTTGTGCGGTTCCACCAAAATCAACCAAATTAGCGTAGCTTGTATGATTTAAGCCCTTATATGTTTACAGCGCCTTGAACTTATAAGCACCTCCTTTCTTGTGGTGGAAATGAATGATTCGATGTATTCATGAACATTTTGTGTAGTTCCCATTGAAATCAAGCTGAGCACCCCTGTTTGCACAAATACAAAAAAGTGATTAGTATAAAGCAAACTGTACTTTGATTTGATAGTTTCAACAGGCACATACATGGTCCATGTAGAGCACATTTTTAGAAAAATGGAACTCACTAGAAAGAATCCTAGAACAACATTGTACTCGCGCATCACAGCAAAAAAATGGAGATTTGTCAGTCCTTCTGAGCTGAAGTTAGTTTGGTCTTGTGGGGAGTAATGTAATCATCCTTTAACTGCTCCTTCTGATGAGAAGATAGACATGGCTTCTTCATCCTGGCATAATCGGAACTACTCACTTCACACACTCCATATTCTTCTTCAGAGGAACATGATCCTGTTGTGCAAAGACAAGAGGACTACTAAATGCTAGCATCCATGTTTGCTCGAAAAAATGGAAAGGAAATATTTAAAACAACACAGATGAAGCACTTCTCAAGGACAATACCACTTTTTCATGACAGTATCTAAATAGTAGCACAACACCAATAGAGATGACAAAGCTCAATCATATGGATGAAATCGGTGGTGAGTACCAACCTTTGTCGGAGGCTGATTGTGTTGAGCATACTGATGAAGCACTTCTCGGAACCATCATTTGCTATCTCTGAGGGTGGCCATGCTTACTATATACTCCTCGATTAGTTAAATGTTTCCAACATCTTCTTGTGCAGTTCCACTAAAATATATGGTATCTTCAAAGAAGATCCCTGTTTGCACAAGTAGAGATAATTATGTATGGCATCAAATCAGTGGCAAAACAATTGCTCGTTCCAGCCATAGCAATAAATTAAGATGCAAAACTATATCATTACTTGTGTCATCACAGTTCGATTGCTTCATTACAGCACGGGAGTTGATTTTGTTTTCTTCGCTTGTTCTTCCTTCATCACTTGGTTCAATAACGAGACAAGCTTAGCCTTCAACGTAAGATTTGGCATGTCAATTAGGGAGCACAAGTATAGTACTAAACTTAATTTTCTGATGAAAGTGGCAAAATACAGGCCAGCAGTTGTGAAATATCCTTATCTTACCTCAATGGGATATTATGGTGCACAAACAGATTGGAAGTCTTGTCTCCATTTGTGCAGTTCACTAAAATCAAGCAACATTATCGTACAAATAGCACAACATATGAAAGCACACTGCAGAATCATGTGAAAGAAGGCTAGTACTGACCTATCATGATGCGGAATTCAAACAACTCACAAGAAGAAGATCTGAACCAAATTCGCCTTAATGGATAGGAAGTAAGATCTCCTCTTGTGCAGTTCCACTAAGATCAAGTAATCAAGCAACGTTGTCGGTGTGACATTTTGGTTGAACTGCACAAAACACTCTTAAAACAAGTGTTTTGTGCGATTGCTGAAAAGTCTAATGGCAGCAGTGAAATGATAACCCTGTTTACGAGAGGTGCAAAGGAAACAATTAGTGGTCAATAGCGGTGGATGACACATAAGCCAAGAAAAAAGCATCTACCTTATCTAAATGGGAAAGAAAGCAAGACGGTAGCATTTCTCAAGCGGGGCATTGATTAATATTAACATAGAGATTATATTAACAATAAAATTCATTAAACATGTAATTTGCTTTTAAGCGTGGCATTGCATCAATTTTCAGTGGCATTATTAGAGGTGTTTGTTTGGGAAATTTTGGTGTAGGGACTAAAAAACTCCGTGTCGGTCCATCTAAACCAAGCAGGAGGGACTTTTAGGGACTAAAGTGGGCATTTGGGACTAAAGAAAGAAGACCCGATGGAGTCTTTTGGGACTTTCCAACAGTTGCCCTGCCACGCATTGCACCTTGTTTCTATTAGTTCATTACTAGGGCTAACATGGTCTTTTAGCATGTCATTTAATAACCTCTAGTCCATGTTTAGTCCACTGGAACCAAGCAGGTAGGGACTAGGGAATTTTTAACCAAACAGGGCCTTAGATTAACAACAACTAGTGAGTTGCACGGGACTGTGGACGCACCAGCACCATGTGCATCTACCGATGTACTATGGTCATGCACAGTCTGTTGCAACAAAGAACAAACAACCAAGGAGCATATTTGTGTTGGTCCCAGTTTTGTTATCTTTAGACACCTTTTCCCTATGTGAGCGCAACAAATCTAGTCTGCTCAAACTCTCTGACCTTGTCCCTTCCTTTCCTTTTGAACTAGTACTTTCGCCCTTCCTTTCCTCTTTGAACCACGTCCTAGATTTATGTGATACAACTTTCCCCACTACTTTCCCACATTCCTTTCCTCTTTGAACCACGTCCTAGATTCATGGTATACAACTTTCCCCTTCATTTCCTCTTTGAACCACATCCTAGATTCATGCTATATACAACTTTTCCACTACTTTCCCCACTCCTTTCCTCTTTGAACCCGTCCTAGATTCATGGTATACATGCAGCTAGAGCAATCCATATGGGTAAGTAAATTATACCTTAAGGTTCTTGGGGCGTGGTTCGATTGGGCGGCAGGGACGGCAAAGAAGAAGGGTGGGAGGCCCTCCAGCGCCACCGTTGGGTGGAAAGTGAACAGCTTGCATGAGTGGATTCCCTCCCTCGCCGGCGGCGGCAGAGTTAAGCCTCCTTCCCTTCCGTGAGACGGATCCTGCCGGCTCTTTGAGCAGCAGTGAGGGGAAGAGTGAGGCCAATGAAGTCTTGTTTAGATCTGGAGAGGCGAGAGTGTGAAGAGCAACTACAAGCTGCTGAGGCTCCGGTGAGTGAGGTGAGAGAGTGTGAAGAGCAACAACAAGCGGCGAGGCTCGGTGTGTATATATATCTTTGGAGAGAGAGTGTGAGCGTGCAAACCCTAGAAAACATTTTGACCAGTCAAAGAATCCTCTGGCAAGGATTATGCTCAAGTGTAGTTATCGAACCGAGACCTCAAGTTTGATGGCGAGCAGGCTAACCAGCTACACAACCCTCCCGTTATGTTCAGCGAGAGGAAAATAACCTTTATACATTCCTGCATTCATGTGACAAGCATGCCGTGTTTTGTGTGTGTGTGTGTAGGAGTCATTGGGATTTCAATCATAATCGTGTCATGTGGCTTTGGTGGTAAGACTATCCACGAGTGGTGCGAAATAATGCAGCCTTAGTCACCTTACCTCTCTCCATATAGTATGTTGGGTCCCACCGATCGAGGTGAAACAAACAAATTAATAAGAAAAATTAAAAGCGCCCGGTGGTGTATCTTACCTCACACATCTCGCTCTTGCTGGGAACCTTTGTCCAATTGATCCCTCTGTTAGCTCACGTACTATTTTAAGTGAATCCTTATTATAACATGCACACAAATTTTGGGCACTTGTATTGACTTAAGTCGGTGTGCCACCGTATCTTGTATACTTACTACTCCCTCCGTCTAGGTGTAATAAGTCACGTTAGAAGGTGCAGCAGGGGCCAAGGTGCGTCGTGTGCGTGTGTGTTTAACGAGCATGTGTGTGTTAGAGAGTCTGACGGATCGACCTACTCCTCAGAGAGAGATGGTGTGTAGTGTATGATTTTAGCTGCAGTGGTGCATCCTCTCGTTTAGGGAGTGTCCGGTAGGGACATGCGGACAGCTGCCACGCCCGCTCTGACCAGCCTGGCCCACCCAAAGCCCCTCCGTCGCTGTGCCTTCCCTTGAAGCGATCAGCGCGCTCCAAAGAATCGGTGCCACATTCATGCCGGGCGAAGGCGGACGCGACCTCTCCTTGGCGCAAGAGCGATGGTTGCTTCATCCGTCCAACTTCTTGCTGGGTCTATGTGATTTGTGGCTCATTGGTCTTTATTCTTGAGGTGGTAGGACTGCTGGATGTCCCACGCTTTGGCGTACTAGATTACAATTTTCTCCATTCTTCTGACGGAGAGTGCAAGAGCAGTGAAAACACACAGGCTCAGTGATTACATGGCCCACCTCACACTATCACCGTGCGACACCTAACTCTTTGTAGGAAATATGCCCTAGAGGCAATAATAAATTAGTTATTATTATATTTCCTTGTTCATGATAATCGTTTATTATCCATGCTATAATTGTATTGATAGGAAACTCAGATACATGTGTGGATACATAGACAACACCATGTCCCTAGTAAGCCTCTAGTTGACTAGCTCGTTGATCAATAGATGGTTACGGTTTCGACCATGGACATTGGATGTAGTTGATAGCGGGATCACATCATTAGCAGAATGATGTGATGGACAAGAATCAATCTAAGCCTAGCACAAAGATCGTGTAGTTAAGTATGCTAAAGCTTTTCTAATGTCAAGTATCTTTTCCTTAGACCATGAGTTGTGCAACTCCGGATACCGTAGGAATGCTTTGGGTGTACCAAGCGTCCTGGCAATGGCTGGGTGGCTATAAAGGTGCACTCTGGTATCTCGAAAGTGTCATTGGGTTGGTATGAATCGAGGCTGGGATTTGTCACTCCGGTTAGCGGAGAGGTATCTCTGGGCCCACTCGGTAGGACATCATCATAATGTGCACAATGTGACCAAGGGGTTGATCACGGGATGATGTGTTCTGAGCGAGTAAAGAGACTTGCGATAGCGAGATTGAACAAGGTATCGGCATACGGCGATCGGATCTCGGGCAAGTACAATACCGCTAGACAAAGGGAATTGTATCACGGGATCGATTGAGTCCTTGACATCGTGGTTCATCCGATGAGATCATCGTGGAACATGTGGGAGCCAATATGGGTATCCAGATCCCTTTGTTGGTTATTGGCGGAGAGTTGTCTCGGTCATGTCTCGTGTCTCCCGAACCGTGGGGTCTACACATAAGGTTCGATGGCGCTAGGGTTATAAAGGAAGTTTGTATGTGGTTGCGAATGTTGTTGAGTCCGGATGAGATCCCGGACATCACGTGGAGTTAGAAATGGTGGGAGGTAAAGATTTATATATGGGAAGTCCTATTTTGGCCTTAGGAAAATGTTGGGATTTTTCGGTATTATCTGCGGGAAGGTTCTAGAAGGTTCGGAGTGGGGCCCACTGCATGGGGGACCCACATGAACGTGGTAGTGGGGCAGGCCCACACCCCTGGTCAGCGCACCAAGATCCCCCTTAGAAGGAATAAGATCATATCGAAGGATAAGATCAAGATCCTAAAAAGGGGATAACTATCGATGGGGAAGGAAATGATGTTATTTCTTTCCTCCACCTTTGCCAACCTTAATGGACTTGGAGGGCAAAAACCAGCCCCTCCACCCCTATATATAGTGGGGAGGCGCATGGGAGCTTCACCCTTGCCCTGGCGCAGCCCTCCCCTCTCCCAAGTCCTCCTCCTCTCCCTTGGTGCTTGGCGAAGCCTGCGGGATGCCACGCTCCTCCACCACCACCACGCCGTCGTGCTGCTGCTGGATGAGTCTTCCCCAACCTCTCCCTCTCTCCTTGCTGGATCAAGGCATGGGAGGCGTCACCGGGCTGTGCGTGTGTTGAGCAGCGGAGGTGCCGTCTGTTCGGCATTAGGATCTTGGTGATTTGGATCACGGCGAGTCGACTCCTTCAACCCGTTCTCTTGAGCGCTTCGCTTAGAGATCTACAAGGGTATGTAGATGCACTCTCCTTCCCTCGTTGCTGGTTTCTCCATAATTAGATCTTGGTGACCGTAGGAAATTTTTGAATTTCTGCTCGTTCCCCAGCGATGGCATCATGAGCTAGGTCTATGCGTAGATTCTATGCACGAGTAGAACACAAGTAGTTGTGGGCGTTGGTTTGTTCAATTTGCTTACGTTACTAGTCCTATCTTGATTGGCGGCATCGTGGGATGAAGCGGCCTGGACCGACCTTACGTGCGCTTATGTGAGACAGGTTCCACCGGTGACATGCACTTGTTGCTTAAAGGTGGCTAGCGGGTGCAGTCTCTCCCACTTTAGTCGGATCGGATTCGATGAAAAGGGTCCTTATGAAGGGTAAATAGCAATTGGCATATCACGTTGTGGCTTTTGCGTAGGTAAGAAAGCGTTCTTGCTAGAAACCCATAGCAGCCACGTAAAACATGCAACAACAATTAGAGGGCGTCTAACTTGTTTTTGCGAGGGTATGCTATGTGATGTGATATGGCCAAAGAATGTGATGAATGATATATGTGATGTATGAGATTGATCATGTTCTTGTAATAGGAATCACGACTTGCATGTCGATGAGTATGACAACGGGAGAACCATAGGAGTTGTCTTAATTTATTGTATGACATGCGTGTCATTGAAAGCGCCATGTAATTACTTTACTTTATTGCTAAACCGTTAGCCATAGTAGTAGAAGTAATAGTTGGCGGAACAACTTCATGGAACACGATGATGGAGATCATGGTGTCATGCGGTGATGATGATGATCATGGAGCCCGAAGATGGAGATCAAAAGGAGCAAAATGATATTGGCCATATCATGTCACTTTTTGATTGCATATGATGTTTATCATGTTTTTGCATTTTATTTGCTTAGAATGACGGTACTAAATAAGATGACCCCTCATTAAAATTTCAAGAAAGTGTTCCCCCTAACTGTGCACCGTTGCGAAAGTTCATCGTTTCGAAGCACCACGTGATGATCGGGTGTGATAGATTCTTACGTTCACATACAGCGGGTGTAAGCCAGATTTACACCTTGAAACACTTAGGTTAACAGCGAGCCTAGCATGTACATACATGGCCTCGGAACACAAGAGACCGAAAGGTCGAGCATGAGTCGTATAGTAGATCGATCAACATGAAGATGTTCACCGATGATGACTAGTCCGTCTCACGTGATGATCGGACACGACCTAGTTGACTCGGATCATGTAATCACTTAGATTACTAGAGGATGTCTATCTGGTGGGAGTTCATGAGATGAACTTAATTATCTGAACATAGTCAAAAGATCTTGCATGTAAATGGCTACGCACTTTAGTTCCTTTGTTTTAGATCTGTTCCTAGAAAATATAGTTGAAAGTTGACGATGGCGATTATATGGACAGAAGAAAGCTTATGTCCTTAATGCACGCTTCGATGTCTTGAACCCCAAATGTAAATGCGTGGATGTTGCGAACATCGGACATACGTTTTGATAACTGCGTGATAGTTCGGTTAAGCGGTTTAGAGTTGAGGCACCAAAGCCGTTTTTGAAGCGTCGCGGAACATATGAGATGTTTGAGGGCTGAAATTGGGATTTCAGGCTCGTGCCCATGTCAAGAGGTATAAGACCTCGGCGATTTTCTTAGCCTGCAAACTAAGGAGAAAAGCTCAATCGTTGAGCTTGTGCTCAGATTATTTGAGTGCAACAATCACTTGAATCGGTGGGAGTTGATCTTCTGATGAGATAGTGATGTTTCTCCAAAGTCATTGCCACCAAGCTGCTAGAGGTTCATGATGAACTATAACATATCGAGGATAGATGATCTTTGAAATATTAGCGATGTTTGACACATAAAGTAGAAATCAATAAGGAGCATCAATTGTTGATGGTTAATGAAACCACTTGTTTCAAGAAGGGCAAGGGCAAGAAGGGATACTTCATGAAGCGGCAAATCAGTTGCTGCTCTAGTGAAGAAACCCAAGGTCGAACCCAAACCGAGACTAAGTGCTTATGCAATGAGGGAGCGGACCTTTGAAACAAAACTACCCTAGATACTTGGTAGATGAGAAGGCTGGCAAGGTCGATAGAAGTATATTGGATATACATTATGTTAATGTGTACTTTACTAGTACTCCTAGAAGCACCGGTATTAATACGGTTAGGTTGCTAAGTGTTAGTAACTCAAAATAAAAGCTACGGAATAAGCGGAGACTAGCTAAAGGTGGTGACGATATGTGTTGGAAGTGTTTCCAAGGTTGATGTGATCAAGCATCATGCGCTCCCTCTACCATCGAGATTGGTGTTAAACCTAAATAATTGTTATTTGGTGTTTCGTTGAGCATAGACATGATTGGATTATATGCAGCCATGTCTGATTATTCATTTAAGGAGAATAATGGTTACTCTGTTTATTTGAATAATACCTTCAATGGTCTTACACCTAAAAGGAATGGTTTATTGAATCTCGATCGTAGTGATACACATTTTCATGCCAAAGATATAAGATAGTAATGATAGTACCACTTACTTGTGGCCTGCCATGTAAGTCATATTGGTGTAAAAGCATGAAGAAGCTCCATGTTGATGGATCTTTGGACTCACTCGTTTTGAAAAGTTTGAGACATGCAAACCATGTCTATTGGTGTATACACATGAAGAAACTCCATGCAGATGGATCATTTGGACTCACTTGATTTTGAATCACTTGAGATATGCAAATCATACCACATAGGCAAGATGGTGAAAAGCCTCGTTTTCGGTAACATGGAACAAGATAGCAACTTGTTGGAAGTATCAGATTTTGATGTGTGCAGTCCAATGAGTCTTTGAGGCATCTGATGAATATCGTTATGTTCTTACTTCACGGATGAATTAAGTGAATCTTGAGTATATTTACTTGATGAAACACAAGTCTGAATTATTGAATGGTTCAAGTAATTTCAGAGTGAAGTTGAAGGTCATGGTGACAAGAGGATAAAATGTCTATGATATGATCATAGAGATGAGTATCTGAGATTCTGATTTTTACGCATAATTAAGACATTGTGAAATTGTTTCACAATTAATACCGCTGGAAAAGCATAGTGTGATGGTGTGTCCGAACATCATAGTTGCACCCTATTGGATATGGTGCGTACCATGATGTCTCTTATCGAATTACCACTATCGTTCATGGGTTAGGCATTAGAGACAACCACACTCACTTTAATAGGGCACCATGTAATTCCGTTGAGGCGACATCGTTTGAACTATGGTTTGGAGAAACCTAAATTGTCGTTTCTTAAAAGTTTGGGGCTCTGCGGCGCTTATGTGAAAAAGTTTCAGGTTGATAAGCTCGAACCAGCGGATAAAATGCATCTTCATAGGACACCCAAAATAGTTGGGTATACCTCCGATCTCGATTAGGAAGCAAAAGGATTATTTCTAGAATTAGGTTCTTTCACGAGGAAAAGTTTCTCTTGAAAGAATTGAGTGGGAGGATGATGGAGACTTGATGAGGTTCTTGAACCATCACTTCAACAAGTGTGTAGCAGGGACACGGGAAGTTGTTCTGTGGCGACTACATCAATTGAAGTAGAAGCTTATGATAGTGATCATGAAGTTTGGATCAAGTCACTACCGAACCTCGTGGGGCGACAAGGGCGCATCTTGCTTGGGTGATGCGGCTGATCTGTCTTGAAGGTCATGTTGCTAGACAACAATGAACCTCTGAGCTATGGAGAAGCGATGGTGGGCCCAAATTCCGACAAATGGTTAAAAGCCATGAAATCCGAGATAGGATCCATGTATCAGAACAAAGCATGGACTTTGGTGGACTTGCCCGATGATTGGCAAGACATTGAGATAAATGGATCTTTAAGAAGAAGGCGGGCGTGGACGGTAATGTCACCGTCTATGAAGCTCGACTTGTGGCGAAGAGTTTTCACAAGTTCAAAGAGTTGACTACGATGAGATTTTCTCATCCGTAGTGATCTTAAGTCCGTCGGAATCATGTTAGCATTAGCTGCATTTATGAAATCTGGCGGATGGATGTCAAAAGCGAGTTTCCTTACCGGTCTTTGTAAGGAAAGGTTGTATGTGATACAATCGGAAAGTTTTTGTCGATCCTAAGGATGCTAAAAGGTATCTTTGGCTCAATGATCCTTCTAAGGGCTGGGTAAGCATCTCGGAGTTGGAATATGCGCTTTGATGAGATGATCAAAGATTTTGGGTTTATACAAAGTTTATGAAAACTTGTATTTCCAAAGAAGTGAGTGGGAGCACTATAGAATTTCGATGAGTATATGTTGTTGACATATTGTTGATCGAAATGATGTAGAATTCTGGAAAGCATATGGGGTTATTTGAAAGTGTTTTCAATAGAAAACCTGGATTAAGCTACTTGAACATTGAGCATCAAGATCTATGAGGATAGATCAAAAGCGGCAATGGTACTTTCAAATGAGCACATACCTTGACATGATCTTGAAGGTGTTCAAGATGGATCGATCGAAGAAGGAGTTCTTGCGTGAGTTGTAAGGTATGAAGTTAAAGACTTAAAGCTCGACCACGGCGGAAGAGAGAGAAAGGGCGAAGGTGCGTCCCTATGTTTTAGGCGTAGGCTCTACGGTATGCTATCTGAGTACCACACTGATGTGTGCCTTGCCACATGTCGGCAAAGGGGTACAAGTGATCGAGGAATGGATCATTGGACAGCGATCAAAATTGTCCTTGGAGTAATAAGGACATGTTTCGATTATGGAGGTGATAAAGAGTTCGGCGTAAAGGGTTACGTCGATGCAAGCTAAACCTATCCGGATAGCTACGGTAGAGATACGGATCGTATAATGGAGCAACAATTTGGAATAGCTCCAAGTGGAACGTGGTAGCAGCATCTATGATATGACATAAAGTTTTGTGAAATACATAGGGATCTGAATATTGCAGACCCGTTGACTACAACCTCTCTCACAAGCATAACATGATCAAACCCAGAACTCATTGAGTGTTAATCACATAGTGATGTGAACTAGATTATTGATTCTAGTAAACTCTTTGGATGTTGGTCACATGGCGGCGTGACCTGTGAGTGTTAATCACATGGCGATGTAAACTAGATTATTGACTCTAGTGCAAGTGGGAGACTGTTGGAAATATGCCTAGAGGCAATAATAAATTAGTTATTATTATATTTCCTTGTTCATGATAATCGTTTATTATCCATGCTATAATTGTATTGATAGGAAACTCAGATACATGTGTGGATACATAGACAACACCATGTCCTAGTAAGCCTCTAGTTGACTAGCTCGTTGATCAATAGATGGTTACGGTTTCGACCATGGACATTGGATGTCGTTGATAGCGGGATCACATCATTAGCGAGAATGATGTGATGGACAAGATCAATCCTAAGCCTAGCACAAAGATCGTGTAGTTTGTATGCTAAAGCTTTTCTAATGTCAAGTATCTTTTCCTTAGACCATGAGATTGTGCAACTCCGGATACCGTAGGAATGCTTTGGGTGTACCAAATGTCATAACGTGGCTGGGTGGCTATAAAGGTGCACTACGGGTATCTCCGAAAGTGTACATTGGGTTGGTATGAATCGAGGCTGGGATTTGTCACTCCGGTTAGCGGAGAGGTATCTCTGGGCCCCTCGGTAGGACATCATCATAATGTGCACAATGTGACCAAGGGGTTGATCATGGGATGATGTGTTGGAGCAGTAAAGAGACTTGCGTAGCGAGATTGAACAAGGTATCGGCATCTGATGATCGAATCTCGGGCAAGTACAATACCGCTAGACAAAGGGAATTGTATACGGGATCGATTGAGTCCTTGACATCGTGGTTCATCCGATGAGATCATCGTGGAACATGTAGGAGCCAACATGGGTATCGAGATCCGCTGTTGGTTATTGGCGGAGAGTTGTCTCGGTCATGTCTCGTGTCTCCGAACCGTGGGGTCTACACATAAGGTTCGATGGCGCTAGGGTTATAAAGGAAGTTTGTATGTGGTTACGAATGTTGTTTGGAGTCCGGATGAGATCCGGATGTCACGAGGAGTTCGGAATGGTCGGAGGTAAAGATTTATATATGGGAAGTCCTATTTTGGCCCGGAAAATGTTAGGATTTTTCGGTATTGTCTGGGAAGGTTCTAGAAGGTTCGGAGTGGGGCCCACCTGCATGGGGGACCCACATGAACGTGATGAGTAGTGGGGCAAGGCCCCACACCCCTGGTCAAGCGCACCAAGATCCCCCTTAGAAGGAATAAGATCATATCCGAAGGATAAGATCAAGATCCTTACAAAGGGGATAACAATCGATGGGGAAGGCAATGATGTGATTTCTTTCCTCCACCTTTGCCAACGCCCCAATGGACTTGGAGGGCAAAAACCAGCCCCTCCACCCCTATATATAGTGGGGAGGCGCATGGGAGCTTCACCCTTGCCCCTGGCGCAGCCCTCCCCCTCTCCCAAGTCCTCCTCCTCTCCCACGGTGCTTGGCGAAGCCCTGGGGATGCCACGCTCCTCCACCACCACCCGCCGTCGTGCTGCTGCTGGGATGGAGTCTTCCCCAACCTCTCCCTCTCTCCTTGCTGGATCAAGGCATGGGAGGCGTCACCGGGCTGTCACGTGTGTTGAGCAGCGGAGGTGCCGTCCGTTCGGCACTAGGATCTCCGGTGATTTGGATCACGACGAGTAAGACTCCTTCAACCCCGTTCTCTTGAACGCTTCCGCTTAGCGATCTACAAGGGTATGTAGATGCACTCTCCTTCCCCTCGTTGCTGGTTTCTCCATAGATAGATCTTGGTGACACGTAGGAAATTTTTTGAATTTCTGCTACGTTCCCCAACACTCTTTACATAGTACTCCCTCCGTTCCTAAATATTACTAGATGAGTCCCCGCGTGTTCTTGCGGAACAGCGAATATATCTCTCTGCATAAAATTATCGATTTCATAGAACTAAAAAAAACTCTATAACCGCATGACAAATGTGGTAGCCAAACTAAATAAACTCCATCATCATTTAGATCATCCACGTAAGGAAAAAGATCAGCCAACTCCTCTGCATAATGGGATTATATTTTTCTTTTTGACATGTTAATGGGACTTAAAAGCTCACTTACATGCATGCTACGGTGCATGCTTGCATGCAGAACATGTTGATGTGATTTAAAACCCACTCACATGCATGTGCCACGGTATTTCTGCATGCTTGCAGTGGCTTAGTGTGGAGCCTCTCAATGTCTAGATCAGGCGGCTATTATGGACGATTTACTTCATCTAATGGCTACATCAATTTTGATGATGTGGCTCAAGGAAGGATAGAGAATTCCTAGTAGTGGGGCTAGCTATTACTAGTAGATAAGTCTTTGTAGAGATTCCACTAGGTGAACTACATACGGAACAAAATGAATGAATCTACACTTAAAATGCATCTATATACATCCGCATGTGGTTCATGATGAAATCTCTACAAAGACTTATATTTAGGAGCAGAGGAAGTACTAGTATAATGCGTCTTGTAATTTATCAATGAGATAAATTTGTACAATGCTATGAAGCTTCCAACTTACATTACATGTATCTTCGTCCAAGGTTGCCCGTTGCAACATTTCATCAAATACAAAGGAGACTAACATGCATGCTATTGCATGTCAATGATTGACAGATCATAGCAAATATGTACTCCCTCCGTTCCAAAATAAGTGTCTCAACTTTGTGCAAACTTTAGTACAAAGTTGTACTACTACTAAAGTTGACACTTATTTTGGAGCAGAGGCAACTAAGAAAAAGCGATCCATGCAGTCCCTAGCCCTTGAACGTGAACCTGACCAGCCTTCAATTTCTTTGGCAGCGTTCGAGCTTCCTAATAAATGAAGTTTGCAACCTTTTGACCATCGGATCATTTTGTGCAGTTTCACCAAAATCGAGATGAGCATCCACATGGCAAAGAAATTGAAGAAGCGTGATTAGAATAAGATTCTTGGGACTAGTTGATGAAACATAAACTCATCACAAATACAGTATGTAGAAGCCGTAGAGGTATGTGCGGGGCAAATAAGTAGAGAAATATCCACGAGGGAGTGATGTGGGCAGCTGGAGCGATGGTGCAAGCCGGCTGTAAAGGGAGTTGTACACGAGGGGCGTAGCTCAACCTTGAGGAGGCGGCGGGGCGGCAACTGCCCGTCGTCGGCAGTGAGCAAGGGCGAAGGCAACCTCACGGCTTTGTGAGAGAGAGCGAGCGGGGACCCCTGATCGGGACGTGCCGGCGGTGGGTTTTCACCGTCGGCGGCAGCCACTGCATCTACACTAAGCATCCACCCCTTCCCCAAGCGGGCGTGATCGCTGGGATGTTAGAGATGTGGCCCACGATCGTTTTGTGCGAGAGAGTGTGAAGAACACCTTGACAAGCAACCGTGTAGGCTGGCCCGTCGACTATGTATATAGTGGGCGGTTTCCTTTTCTCTCCATATGAACCTATCTTATTGCGTGCGTGCCTTTGAAGAAAAAAACTTTATTCATAAATGGCGCAGCACCTACTACTAGTTCGCTATAACCTTGCGCTTGGCATCTCCAAAATATTAACCTTGCGATTGGCTCTTTGCCTCTTGGGAAATCGAGCAATAATGGTAGTGCAGTATATATGATTACTGTCTACATGAGAGCGAATGAATTGCTGCCGTCCACCACGTGGGCAAAGTCGAGGCGGAGAGTGCTACATACGGAGCAAAATGAGTGAATCTACTTTGTAAAATCGTCTATATACATCGAGTGTTTGGAGTATGTACTAGTAGTTCATATTGAAATCTACTAAAGGACATATATATTCCAAACAATATGATATAATCTCTATAACCAAGGTAGTAGCGGCGAGGAGTAAGCGGAGGGAGTAGTAAATTTTTCTCCTCGTCCTGCGAGCCACAGCAGCGCATGGGGGAGGCGAGGCGTGGCGAACAAGCTTCACCTCATCCTGCGAGCCATCACGCCCGTGGGCGGGAGGCGGCGTGCTAAGCAAGCTTCTCCTCGTTCTGCGAGTTGACGGGACACATCAAAGTCTTGCCTCTAAGGTAGGCCCCACATGGTTTGCCTCTTTTTTAACATAACACGTCAAGTGCAATTTGTTTGTTCACCCGTGGTAGGCGATCCTCCCTCCACCAAGTGGACAACGGTACGTGCCAAATTACCACGTCGCTGCCTTTTAAATGCTGAAATTGAGCTCCACTTGTGTACCAGCGGGTGTGGTTGGGAAAAAGGCGGTGAAATGCGTCGCCGTGCATGCACCTCTTCTCTTCTGCCCGTCCCCCACCTACGTGGGTGTGTGTGAAGATACAAACCGTGTTAGTGAGTGTTTTTGTTTTGGGGTGGGGGTGGGGGGTGGGGTGGGGGTTGATTTCATGAATTATTTGTGGGAATATGTGTCGATGACATCTCAAACAAAAATTTGCATGCAATGTGTGTGAAATGGAGGCCTATCCATATCATACATAGAGGTCGGGCAATCCACGAGAAGAGAGGAGGGTCATAGCTATCGATAGAGTCGAAGAGGATCAAGTGGGTGGGTGCGAGATCGATGAAGAGAGCCATCGAAATTGTGTGTGTGTGTGCAAGTCAAAGATATAGAGGCGGTGGCCTACCGGCGTAACGTCGGAGGGCACATGTCAAGTTTGTGTGTGGCAGGGAGACATGACTAGGCGCTCGATGTATCGGTGTGTGTGTGGGGGGGAGGGGTGGGGGAGGGTAGGGAGAGGCCTAACTATAGAGGTAGAAACGACTCGTATATGTGTTGAGAAGGAGAGACCCAACTATGTGTTGAGGGAGATCGGTCGACATCCATACATAAGCGAAGGGCGGGAAATATGATGGGGCGGAGAGAGAGAGAGAGAGAGAGGGAGGAGGGGTAGAGTGCTTGATGGGTGATGGAGTTGCTTCTCGGAGATGGTGGGAGAGGCCTACTAGGCGAGGTGGAACTGCAATGTTATCAATAAGAGTGGGGATGTGTTTCTATGCACTGTGCGTGATAGATGCAATGGGGCGCATCCATGGATGATGAAGGGAACCATGTGTTTGGTAAGCAAACCTAACTAGATCGGTAGATCAATTGTTGTTTTGTCGGAGGAAGGAGACACAACTAATGAGGTAGATCGATCGGCGTGTGGGTAAAAGCAGTTATAAGGACCTAGCTAGCTATATGTGTAGCGAGAGACCGGTCGGTGTCGTCCATTTGTTAGAGGCAAATAAGTCCCAGTGAGGCGGATAGAGAGAGAGAATGGAGCTAGGAGGTGGTGCGAGAGGCCCAACTACTAGCTAGATAGGGGAGGAGTGTCTGTTGTGAGATTGATGAAAAGAGGCGAGAGTTTACACGTGTGTCGACCGTATGAGAGACCACGAGGCAAGGACACATAAAGGAGGAGATTGAAGGTGTGTGTGTATGTTGTAGGCATGCATCATTGGAGAGGTTTATCGACCGGTGTGTGTCGGAAAGGAGTTGTGGAGACTGCGGGAGAATGACCTAAAGAAAAAAATGAATGTGCCGGTGGATAGAATGCTTGGGGAGGGGAGCGGGGAGGCGTGTGCATGCGAGAGAAAGTTAGTGGTAGCTACAAAGGTTAGAGGATTGTGTGGGTGTAAGAGACTAACAAAGATCATAATTTGATATGAAAGTGGATTCATATATTTGAACATGAGATCATAGTGTTTTAAACATTGCATGCATGAATGTAGCGGTGATACACGTGCTGTGCACGTGTTATACCAAATGTGATAATGCATGGCGTTTGCAACTCACAACTAAATGCCGAACAATCTAAACCATACTATACATCAAACAATCTCACATTTATTTGAATTTGTGATAATGTGTGGCGTTTGCAGCTTACAACTAAATATCGAACAATCTAAACAATACTATATATCAAACATTCTCACATTTTATTTGAATTTACGGTAATGTGTGGTGTTTGCAACTCACATCTAAATACTTGTAGGTGTGAGAGGCGGGGCACCATACATAATGTGATAAACACATTATACATATGAGACATGGTTTAGATTATGAAGATCTAGCTAGAGCTAGAAATGTAATGTGATTTGAAATCAAAATAAAGTGGATTCAAAAATCTAGTTAGAGTTCATATAGTACACATAGTTCATATGTAACTCGAGACTAATCATGTGGTGTGTTGTGAAGATAATACACAAGCGATGGTTTAACTTGATAATAATGATGATTGTAGATCTTATTAAAAGCAGAAAGCGAATTCAAATGCTTTGACTTCACAACAATCATTACTATAGATCTTATTCAAATGAAAGCGAATTCAAATTTAGTTCATATTGAAGCGGTAGTATATATATTTGGAATGCACTAAAGCGTTCATTTGAGTAGTAGGTTGCATGCATTATACACGTAGCGGAATATTTTAATTGAACATAACATGACTTCAAAGTTTTGAATGACATTTGTAGTGCGCATTGATTTGGTACGATTACGTTAGGCTTGTCGGAAATTTCAACCAGCGCCTTGTTGGCCGAAATATTTAAGATATATCTTTGTCTCATTGTGCTCAAACAACTCCCTCCATCTCAACCGCGCCTTGCTATTCCGAAATTACAACGCGTAAACTCCCACCTCTGTGAAATCCCGACCATGAAATGCCGTGGTACCCCTGAACGAAAGAACCGCCTCAAATCGGTGGGGGTACTTTCGTAACTACCCACATTTGGATAAGCGCGTCTCCAAGCCATAGTTACCTTTGCCATCCCATCCATGCCCGATTAGTACACGAGGCAGCGAAAACCATGCGAAACCCACCACTGCTCCGTCCGCCACCCGGCGGACCTCTTCCCAACGGCGTCGTCGCGACAACACCTCGGCGTCCCTCATCCACCGTGCGGATGAGGATCCGTCGTCGATCTCATCGTCCCCGGTTCAGCCACCCGTCCTCCACCGCAAGGCTTCCCGGTGTTCCCCTCGTCTTTCGCGCCACCTCCATTCCCACGCCGTCTTCACCTGCACCACGGAAGAGCATCATCATCACCGTTTCCTCGGATGAAGCTGCGGCCTAATCGGCGCCACCAAAGAGGTTGTACACTAATCGCACATTTTCTTCTTGATTCGATCTCACGGTGCTGGCGCTCGGTCCCGAGCCGACACTGCAGCGACTCCATCCACGGCGTCGCGCCACTTCCTCCACAGCGTCGCTCCCTCGGTGGCGGCGTCCACATCGATGGAGCTGCTGCTGCTAGCTCTCGCTTCTTGCTGCTGCTCTGCTCTTGCTCTCGGTCCCTACTGGTCTGCTCTTGCTATTGCTCTTGCTCATGCTTCTGCTCTCGCTCTTGCTCTTGCTCTTGCTTGCAATGCTGCTCGATTGCTACACTTGATCGACTTGAATCAACTTTTGGGTCGATTGATTTTTAGAGGGGGTGGGGGCTACTTGAGGTGAAGGAAGAACCAGCCCTTGGCGGGAGGGGGCTCACGAAGGTTACCCCCTATCTATCTTAGGGTTGAGGATGGGGGCGGTGGTGGCGGTGGTGAGGCGGTGGCGTGAGGATCGCCGGGCTTCGGCATGTGGGGGCCTAGAGGATGGCTGGGCGGGCGAACGGTGGTGGGGAGTGTTTGGTGGTGAGCGGCGCACCGTCGACCCACCAGTGGCGGGGGCTGCTGTTTGGCGGTGGTGGTGGCGGCTCGGGGTGGAGGTTGAAGATGAACCGCATGCCCTTGATTTCGTATCCAACGGCTGCAAAATCGTGACCGGAGATGAAAAATTGATCGACCGACGTGTAGCCTCACCTTGCTAGTGCGTTCGGTTTGACGACAAAATTCAGTTTTGATAGTTAAGTTCAGTTTGACGATTAAGTTCAGTTTGACGAGTTAAGTTCAGAGATGGCTGGCTAATGTATTTTACATCTAGCACTTTGTGGTTATGTATTTTCGTCATGTATTGGAGATGTTATTAGAATTCCTCAGGTTAACGTTGTCGTTGTCTCTCTTGTCTGCTTCAGCCTCGGCGTCGTACAACTCATCGGAGCTGCTCTAACGGTGAAACCCTCCATCACAGCGGAGCAGTACCTCGGGCTCCATCTCCGGATGCCAAAGATCTTCTTCCCTCCTCCGGCAGCAAAGTCGGCGGAGCATCCTTACCAGCCAACCCAATCACGGCTGAGATCGACATGGCCCGCCAAAGAGGTTGTACACTTGTTGCATCTCTTTTTACTCTCGTGTTATATATATTTTCCACTTGAGCACAGTTTGTTCCTTTAGTGTCTCCTTGAAAAAGCGTTGGAATTAATTTTCACGTGTCCTCCTTTTCAAATTCCTATTCATGAAGCGAAGACTAAGAGATAGTAGCATAATAGCATTATAACCGTACATTTTCTTGTGGTTTGACTTAATCTCACCATGCTTCTTTGCATCTGTGATCTTCAATTGTTGTGAATCAAACACAGTTGGCAGAAATCCTGTGTTTTTAAATTCTCTGTTTTGCACGTGCATTCCAATTCTATTCTGTCCATTTCCTATCCTGCATTGTTGGAATCCTCCAATTCAAGCGAGCACTTACAGAATTACTTCTCTTACAGATAGTTGTCAAAGAAAACCTTGCGTGGTTTGTCCCGCTCTGCTGCGCCGTCGTCCACCCCAGCTCGGCTGCTCCAATGAGAAGGGTCCACTGCAGCGAGGATCCGACCTCGGAGGCTGTCTTCGCTGCCTCATATCTTCTTCCCTTGTTGGCAATCTGAAAACTGCATTACCATCACCAACCGAGCAGATGACCTCGAGGATACTGCAGGTCGCAAAGAGGTCGCACTCTTTATAAGCTTAATATTACATGCTACTTTATCGTCCGTTCACGATTAGACTCTGAGTCAGCTCCAAACTAATGGTCAAACTTGAGTTTTAAATGGCTGTCTGCGGTACATATCGGGCCGCTATCAATAGTATCTATCTACTATCTGGTTAATCTCCGGTGTCTACTATGAGTTTCATGTTGGGTGGGAGACAAACAGTAAAAGCCATTATCTGTATTTTTTAGCTGAAGCCATTATCACTTTGCTATTATTGGTTTTGGGTCTATCCACGAGTTGCTACCATCACTCTGGATTTCTGCATGCACTCCTTACATAATCTCACTATGTTTTCTTCCTATGCATGAAAGTTATTGTAAACAATGGAACTGAACATGTAGAGCAAAGAGATGAGCCTTGCGTGGCAATAAAATTTCATGGAGGCATCGCTCCATGGTAGGCGCAAAGGCAGCCCCCCTCCACGCATTTGAATTGTAATCGAGAGGAAGATATCATTACGAGGGGATTGAGAAGGAGAAGACAACTCCTATTTACCCCCTGAGGTCTTCGCTCTAACTTGGCATGCTCATGTTGGTTATATCATGCATATGGTGTCTTGCATTGCTTACTTTATACATTAAATATGTCATCTGCTTGGTTTAGACATCCTTTATGTGAATGCCATCTATTTAGTTTATTCATCATTTATGTGAATTATACAGCATATCTTGTTTAGCGGGCATCATATATGTGAATTTTGCAATGCCATCACCTTAGCCAGTCATCTTATATGTAAATTATATCAGGCCATCCTTTTTTTGCGTTACATATTACATTTGTCAACAATGTTAGTACATTCAACTACTCTTCGTTGCATCAGCCATATGACAGTGATGGCAAATCTGGAGTGAAACAAGGTCTTGAGCGAACTATGCTATCGGCAAGCGCATATCTCACTGATTACGGATAGCTCCTCGGAGGAGATTGAGAGCAGATGACCAGTCCTATTCCCCGAGGTATATGCTCTAACTTGGCAGGGTTATGTTGCTCATATAAATGCGTATGGTGTCTCGCATTGCTATGTCATTTGATTAGTTTAGACATGCTTTGTGTGAATGCCACCTCTTGGTGTCTAATTACCATATATGTGAATTATGCATTGCCATCTTGTTGCAAGACATTATATA
>JAHIAM010006960.1:0-33573 GCA_021605205.1 Aegilops longissima
TTGCATTACCCAACTTTGACAAACCTTTTGAAGTTCATTGCGATGCTAGTAGTAATGGCATAGGAGATGTGTTAACGCAAGAGAAGTACCCCATAGCATACTTTAGTGAGAAACTATCGAGGCGCAACTCAACTATCCCATCTATGATAAAGAGTTATATGCTTTAGTGCGAGTTTTGCGTGAATGGGAACATTATCTTCTACCTCATGAATTTGTCATCCACCGATCATGAAACACTTAAATACATTAAGGGTCGAACTAAGTTGAACAAGTGTCATGCTAAATGGGTGAATTCATTGAGTCATTTCCTTATGTCATCAAGTACATCAAAGGTAAGGAAAATGTTGTGGCGGATGTGCTTTCCATAAATACATGCTTGTTACTAAACTTGAATTGAATGTCATTGGCTTTGAGCACATAAAGACTTGTATCGCATGATCCTACTTTTGCTATTCTTTATGACAAATATTTGGCGCATACATCTTGGGAGCTATTACATCAAAGATGATTATCTTATGAGAGCTAACAAACTATGCATTCCGAGTCTTCTCTTCGTTTGTTACTTTTGCAAGAATCTCATGGAGGACTAATGGGACACTTTGGACGCGACAAGACATTTGCCACGCTCTCCAAGAACTATTTTTGGCCCAAGATGTTCCGTGACATCTCACGTTTCACCACTCGCTGCTCTATATGTTGCAAAGCTAAGTCTCAGACTCAATCTCATGGCCTTTACATGCCACTTCCTATTCCATATCACCCATGGGAAGATATTAGTATGGACTTTGTGCTTGGTTTGCCTAGAACTAGAAATGGAAAGGATTCCATGTTTGTTGTTGTGGACCGTTTCCTAAAATGGCACATTTTATACCATGCAACAAGATGAGACGATGCTTCATATGTTGCAAATTTTTTTGTAGGGAAATCTTGCGCCTACAGAGTGCCAAATCACGATTGTCTCGGACATGACGTCAAGTTCTTGAGTTACTTTTGGAAGACCTTATCGTAAGCTAGGAATCAAGCTCTTATTATCTTGACATACCATCCTCAAACCGACAGCCAAGCGAAGGTGACAAACCGCACCTCTCCACTCTACTACGGCGTGTTAATTAAGAAGAACATCAAGGAATGGGAGGTGCCTACCCATCATGAAATGCGCCTACAACCGCATAAGCCATTCGACTATCGGCAAGTCCCCTTGAGGTCGTTTACGGTTTCAACCCGTTTTCCCCATTGGACATTCTTCCTCTACCACTTCAAGAGCGCACCAACATGGACGCGAGTGCCCGAGTCAACTACCTCAAGAAGATGCATGAAGATACAAGGCACACCATCAAGCGCCAAGTACAACAACTCGCGACCAAGCTCAACGTCAACAAGCAACCCATGATATGCAACATTGGAGATCTTGTGTGGCTACACTGTTGGGAAACATAGTAATTTTAAAAAATTCCTCGCACCGCGAGATCATGGTGATCCATAATGTAACGAGGGGAGAGTGTTGTCTCAGTACCCTCGTGGGCCGTAAGCGAGCGTTAGCACAAGCGGTTGATGTAGTCGTACATCTTCACGATCCGACCGATCAAGTACGAGCGTCACGGCACCTCGAGTTCAGCACACGTTCAGCCCGATGGCGTCCCTCGAACTCGATCCGGCCAGTGTTGAGGAGAGTTTAAATCGACGACGGCGTGGTGGCGATGTTGATGTTATACCGGCGCGGGGCTTCGCCTAAGCACCGCTTCTGATATATCGAGGTGGACTATGGCGACCCGACTCGAATGGATCAAGTCTACGTGGCAAGGTGTCATCCACGGATCGGTATCTTGACACACACAATACTCGAAGGATTTATACGAGGTAAATCACATGTATAAAGTAGCGTAAATACTATTACCTCGATCCAAAATATAGCGGAAGCAACAAGGTTGTGGATTCCCATCAACACCAACGGCAAAGTTGAGTATAGGAAATCGTAACCCTAACGTATCACTTACTGTAAATGCGAAAATGCGCAACATGAAAAGTTGCAGCCAACAGGTCAGCACATGGAATATCTTGCAATGTAACACATAGAGAGTAATGAAGGAATAAGCCTATACTACATGCATATATGGCTGGTGGAAAAGCTCTATGGTTATAAGGTTTTGCGAAAAGCCAATTTTTTCCTCTTGCAAAGAAATAAATTTGTTTAACTATCATGGTGGTTGTTAAACATTGAGAATGGTTAATGACATCCTCAATCCCAATTAAAAGTACTCATTAAAACCCAAACAAATTATATTAAGTAACATGATGAGATTCACATGATATCCAAGTACTAGATACTCAAGATGTCCATAACCGGGGACACGGCTAATCATGATTAGTTTATACACTCTGCGAGAGGTTTATGCACTTTTCCCCACAAGACTCGATCGCCTCCGTTTGGTTTCTTGCACTACATGGTGTTTGAGAGCGGATGGCCGAGACATAGTCTTTCGAAGCGCTAGCACCTTACATGTGGTGAGCCGTACCAACCTACAACCCCTACATCGCTAGTCTACCCGTAAGAGTTCGCACAACTTAATCAACTATGCGAGCCCATAATGGCTTGTGGCTGCACAGAAGTTACTAGCATGAATAATCTTATGATCCCTTTGAGCACAGGTGGCGGTCAGAAGAAATCTGAGGATCTGTCTACCGGTGCCTTGATAGGCAAATCTGGAATAGCAGGTGCCTCAATCCACCCAGATGTGTGTTTAAGTTGCCACCTTAGATAAACCATTAATTATCAATCTCACATCATCATGGATATTCACTCAAACCCAATCCGTCTCTGAGCATAGCATGGCATAATAAGCAAGCGTGAAGTAACTCCCAAGGGTTTGATAATAAAGCAGGTAATAGGTACTACCTCAAACTACTTCCCATCCCACAATTTAATTAGATCCTAATCATGCAAGTGTTTGAGGATTGATCTAATGCATAAAAACTGGGTATGAGAAAAGATATGATCAAAGTGTTACTTACGCAATGTTGATGAAGATGATTCGCACTCAAAACTCTTGATAGCTCTACTCGTCACCTCCGGTCAATCTATAAGTAATCAAGCAATAGTAACCACACATAAGCAATCACTCAAAAGATCGGAAAGAGCGAAGAAAAGCGATTGAAGAAAACATCAAAACCAAGCAAATAACTCTTGCAACATAAAACAATTTCTAACAGTACCAAAATTATGTGAATTTGGCCTTATCAGAAAGTTTAGGTCAAGAGCTTGATTTGCAAAAGATTCAATTAAATCAGATTCTGAAACTCAAGTTGTGATCAAACAAAGTTCAAATTCAAATCTGATCTAATTCAAATTTTAAACTTTCAAAAACATGTTTGAGTTGGATTACTGGATAGAGGAGATAAATGCGAAGAAGTGGCCGTTGGTTTCATCTAATTTGGATGAGCGAGTAAAAGTTATGGCTATTTGAAAAATCAGGGCCAAGTTGTTTCTGAAAGAAAAATAATTCTGACTAAGGTCTAATGTATAAATCGTAGTCTAATTGATAATCTAATCTATTGTATTAGTCTAAAAATCATAAACTACGGAAGTATAAGAAGGAAAAAAACAAAGAAAGATACCTTTATAACACGGAGAGAAAAGCGACTTTGAAAAGAAGAGACAATTTCAGGAAGTTGGCGGAGAGGAAAAAAATATTTTCTTTAAGGAATCTAGTCAAACCAAAATATTGATTTAACCCGAATCGGATGATTTTTTGAAGGCTCTATGGGTATATATTTATAGGTGGAAAAGAGGTTTAGGAGTCAAAGGCTGAGCAATGTGGGACTAAGCGTAGATGTAATTAAACGAAACAAAGGAGAAAAGACTAACGCCTCATTTGGGCCTGAAGCCCATCGGCCGGCCGCGCGCGTACACTGTAAAAAATTTTTTTTGAGCAATAGAAAAGAAAAAGAAAAACTATGGGAAAAAATATGAGGAATGAATATGGCCCGCTGGGCCTGGCCCATATATTATATAGAAAAAGAAAAGAAGGGGCGCCCGCTGGTACTATGATGCGCACGTCGGCGACAGTTAGTTTCAGACGCGCGTGCAGTTTGTTATTTGTTTTTTCAAATAAGAAAGCGATAAACTGAAAACGAAAATAAAACTAAAACTTTATATAGGCATATTATATATCAAAATTTTCAGAAAAAGATTTTCTACAGCATGAACATTATTCTAGCATTAAATAAGGTACACACAAATTCAAATAAAGCAAAAGTGTAGCTCTAACAAAATCAATAAAATCATTTTAAAAATACCAAAATGAATTCAAATTTATTCCTCTCAATTTTCTGTTGTAGGGAATCATGTTACCCTATTTTCCATATATTTTATTTTTGGAGAAAATAATTTGAATAAAACTCAAATAACTCCAAATTGAAAATAAATTCAAAAGAATGTTGAATTTATTTCTCTGAAACTCCTAGTCATATTTCATATGTTTTGAAGAAGTCATTTTATTTTAAGCTCGTGAAAATTATTGAGTTACATAAAGTTTCAGAATTGGAAATATTTTCCAAATGAAATTCAAATATTTTTAACACCTTGTCATTTAAATAAATGGAAGAAGTCGTGTCATCTTCTCTCCGGGGTTTTGTGATGAATAGTATTTGAATTCACGAAAAGCATAAAAGCAAAATGAAAGTTTGGGAAAGTCCTTTTATTCCTCTCATTTAACTTTCAAAAGTTTGAATTCACTCACTTTAGGTCAATTAATCAAACAATCAATCAAAACTACCTATTTATTATAACGTTCCAAAATTTAGAATTTTGGGATGTTACAAACCTACCACTTAAAAGGAATCTAGTCCTCGAGATTGGAGAACTAACAAGAAATAGGTTAGGGTTTGGGGTCTTCTCAAAAATCCATCGATCGTCTCCGGGTCTGGTGCTACCACCCTTAGAAGCATAGTTACGGTTCCATCAAAACTCATATACTCCATCCTTATTGTTGTGATGTCGATCTTCTCGGATCCTCTGGATAATTACTTCTCTGGGCTCTTCGGTAGTGGCATAACCTTTTCCTCAATTATTTTGTCCTTTCATCTTGATACGATTATACGAGATTGGGTCCTCTTAGCGAAGTGCAGGCGCCAATACTAAACAACTATCGATATCTCATGGTGGTCATAAATTTATGGTTTTCCTGCGGGAAATGGAGTGCAGGTTGAACCTCACCGTATAACCTACGGTTGGCAACAACTGCCGTGTACAAGGAAAAAAATGCTTATACCATTCTAAGGTTCAAACAAGGTTACGATCGTCGTCTCTCTACTATAGGTAAGTCACTCAGTTTACCATCCCATATAAAGCGAATAATAAGAGTAAGTCGGTATGGTGATCAATCCATCCTGCACCCAAATCATTACCATGTACATGGTTTAGCGAATCTCGCATTCTAACACTCGGTCATCCTCACAAGCATTGCAGAATTTCTCTTGTCGACGAACCAAGTTCGGAAAATCCATTGTTTCTGCAAGCCAAACAAACATCTATCGTTCCTTAACACTCTCAGGTTTTGCGTAAACTCCTATAAGATCGTATGTTGATAAAATCGCAACTTACGCGAGGTTTTCCTTGACAAGAGTGTGCTTGCTTCTTGGCAGGTCACGGGGCACATGGGTTATAGCCCATCTCATCACTTGTAGTCCTTGAATTTATCCTCGGGCTTGATCATTATTCAACTTCCAACTTCCTAGTATTCTTAAATCCATCCAATTGTCTTGTCTTCCTTCCTTCTATTGGCACCGAATTAAAGCGTGATTACTCGGACTCGGCATGGAGTTCTGATTGCTCTATAATCAACATTCTACCTCCTTTATATCCAATAGTACTTCATCTCTTCATCCTCGTGGGATGTCCCACATCCGTGATAAAACTTATACTTATGAAGTCCATACTCCACTTGCCGGAACATCATTATCCTTTCGAGGTCAAGTGTCCTTACAAGGAAATATTGGCCATCTCGCATAGCACTTCTTCAACTTCGGAAGCGTGAAACACGTCATGAACTCGACAATCCTTGGTGACTCCAACTTGTTAGCCAATTCTCCCATCGTTCCAAACTCGGTATGGTCCTACAAATCTCAGGGCTAACTTTCCCTTAACTCCAAATCGTTTAACTCCTCGCGAGAGGGACACATGAAGACATGCTCTGTCTCCAATTTCATAGACTACCTCCTTGAATTTTTGAGTGCGCATAACTCTTACACTGGTGAGCTACCTTGATCTATCTGAAACAACAACATTCTCTTTGACTCCTTGATCACATTTGGTCCAACCAAGCTGATGGTCTCAACTTCATCCCACATCAATGGTGTCGGCTCCTTCTCCCATCATACGCTTCAAAGGGTCATCTTCAAATGGCTTGTAGCTTGTTGTTGTGTGAGAACTCAGCGTAAGGTAGATTATCATCCCTACTAGATCCATAATCTAGCGCTTTACGCTATCAACATATCCTCAGAATCGATTGACTCTCTCGGCCCATCAATCATGCATGCGGATGAAAAGCTGTCTTGAACTCTAGCCTAGTACCCAAATGCAGTGCAGGTGATTCCAAAATTTTGAGCTAAAGCTGTGTTCCTCTATCTGCTACGATGGTCCTCGGAACTCCATGCAGACATACGATCTGGTCATATATATCTTGGCCAACCGCACTTGTATAGGTGGTTTTCCTTTGGGATGGAGTGAGCCACTTTGGTCAAGTGAATCAACTACTACCGAGATAGAGTCATATCCGTTCGGGTTACGGAAATCCGGTAATGAAATCCATGCCAAGCTTATTCTCACTTCCATTCGGGTATCAGCATAGGCTGTATTAATCCTGCTGGCTTCTGATGCTCTGCTAATCTCTATGGCATACATCACCTACGACTACATACTCTGCAATATCCTTATTCATACCAGTCCACCAGAAACACTCCTTCAAATCCAAATACATCTTGGTGTTTCCAGGGCGAATCGAGTATGGTGAGTCATGAGCCTCCTGAAGTATTAACTTCCTGATCTCTGCATTATTGGGTACATGTACACTATCCTCAAACCATAAGGTGTCATGCTCATCCTTACGAAAACCTTTGGCCTTTCCTTTGCTCATCCTCAGCAATCTCTTTGTCATCCTTCTAAGCTTCACGGATCTTTCCCAATAATGTAGACTAAACTTCCATTGCTGCAACAAAACCTTTGGGAACAATCTCAACAAGAAGTTCCCTGCGATCCTCGGCTAACTCCTTTGGTAATCCTCTACTTATGAGGGTATCGTTCTTATTTTCTTTATGGTTGTGTCCTATTTCTCCACAAAGCTTGTATGCACAAGGTTTCCTCATATCATTCCATAAGGCTTCAACCCGGGACACAAGCAGAGACTTTAGCAAAGTCAACTTAAATTCTTCCCAAGCGGTTACTCCTTGCCATCCATTGATGGTTTGGTACATCCTCCACCAAGTAGCAGCACCTCTTTCAAAGCATTGAAGAGCTTGTTTGGGCCATATCCTTTCCGACTACGGGATTATTCTCCATGTGATCCTCCATGTTACGAATCCATCAGTGCATCTCCAATTGACTCATCGATCCGGAAGATATAAGCTCTTTTCCATTCATCTTCTTGGGTCCATGGGTTTGGGCTGGGATAAGAGAGATCGAGAGGGATGCACACAATACAAACAAAGTTTTTGAAAACAGACTTTATTGTGGTGTCGGAAAAACATCAAACAAATGACACTCACAATCGTAGCATCTAACATAGGTATGTAACGGGTTTGGTCTTCTAATGGTGATAGATCTCAAAGACATCAAACTCTTCAAGTCTTGTTCATGTCTCCGATGGCTTCTTCCGATCATGCTTGTCCTTCTCAAGTTCTTTTGTCAAATCATCTCTGTTGGCTTGAAGTCTCTCGCGACGTCCTTTAATATTTCGAGTTGCATTCCAAACTTCTGGTTTCATCAACCTTGATATGAGCGATGATCCTCTGCGCTTGGTTCGACAAATCTTTGATGTCTCCGGGTTTTGCTCCTCGGCTTGTCTACTTTCAATTTCAGGTTCTGAATTCTTCATGAATTGCCTCCTTGCCATCTGACTTCATGCGGATCCATCTTAAACTCCTTGATGTAATACTCCAGATCATGGTGATACACGGCTAAGATTTAAAAGCGCATCTTTTCTTGTGGATGCTCCATCGACCTTCTACCATCCATCCTTCCATGTATCGCATACTTAACTCCATACGGTGACAATAGCATAAGCGGCGATAACATCATGGATAGTGTGTTTACGCTCTTGTCATTTCCATGAGCTATCATTTCATAGTTGATATCTCACGCCTTAGGGTTTTCAGACAAAACTTTGAGTTTCTAACTCTCCATGTTCGGTCTTTCTCGATACACCTTGATCTCGGGTATTGACAACTTCCTTAGTCTGTCAAATTCCATAAGTGGTGCCTTTATAGGTCATACAAACACAGGAATTCTTGAGCCTTCAAAATCTCCTAGTCTTGGTCTTCAACAATTGTAGTTTCCATTTACGGTAAAATCCTCTTCATTCAAATGGTCTTAGTTGTCCGATATCTTATACTTATTGGAGTGGTCTCATCGGTCGAATCTTGAGTGGTCGAAAGGAAAAGGGTATGGTCTCACTAAAGGGAATATTTGAATAAGCTCAGAAGAGAGAGGTAAAGATCTTTTGAAAATGAAGTAGTAGAAAAATTCTTTCCTATGGGCTTGTGGGTTTCTAGGGTCACGTCCTATAGTCAACATGGGCTCTGATATCATCTTGTAGCGACCCGACCGAATGGATCAAGTCTACGTGGCAAGTGTCATCCACGGATCGGTATCTTTGACACACCACGATGTCGAAGGATTTATAACGAGTAAATCACATGTATAAAGTAGCGTAAATACTATTACCTCGATCCAAAATATAAGCGGAAGCAACAAGGTTGTGGATTCCCATCAACACCAGCAGCAAAGTTGAGTATAGGAAATCGTAACCCTAACGTATCACTTACTAAATAAATGCGAAAAGTATGCAACATGAAAAGTTGCAGCCGAAAGCAGGTTGACACATGGAATATCTTGGCAATGTAACACATAGAGAGTAATGAAGGAATAAGCCTATACTACATGCACATATGGCTGGTGGAAAAGCTCTATGGTTATAAGGTTTTGCGAAAAGCCAATTTTTCCCTCTGCAAAGAAATAAATTTGTTTAACTATCATGGTGGTTGTTGAACATTGAGAATGGTTGATGACATCCTCAATCCCAATTAAAAGTACTCATTAAAACCCAAACAAATTATATTAAGTAACATGATGAGATTCACATGATATCCAAGTACTAGATACTCAAGATGTCCATAACAGGGGACACGGCTAATCATGATTAGTTTATACACTATCTGGAGGTTTATGCACTTTTCCCCACAAGACTCGATCGCCTCCGTTTGGTTTCTCACTACATGGTGTTTGAGAGGCGGATGGCCAGAGACATAGTCTTTCGAAGCGCTAGCACCTTACATGTGGGTAGACCGTACCAACCTACAACCCCTACATCGCTAGTCTACCGTAAGAGTTCGCACAACAATCAACTATGCAGAGCCCATAATGGCTTGTGGCTGCACGGAAGTTACTAGCATGAATAATCTTATGATCCCTTTGAGCACAGGTGGCGGTCAGAAGAAATCTGAGGATCCTGTCTACCCAGGTGCCTTGATAGGCAAATCTGGAATAGCAGGTGCCTCAATCCACCAGATGTGTGTTTAAGTTGCCACCTTAGATAAACCATTAATTATCAATCTCACATCATCATGGATATTCACTCAAACCCAATCACGTCTCTGAGCATAGCATGGCATAATAAGCAAGCGTAGAAGTAACTCCCAAGGGTTTGATAATAAAGCAGGTAATAGGTACTACCTCAAACTACTTCCCATCCCACAATTTAATTAGATCCTAATCATGCAAGTGTTTGAGGATTGATCTAATGCATAAAAAGCTGGGTATGAGAAAAGATATGATCAAAGTGTTACTTGCACGCAATGTTGATGAAGATGATTAGCACTCAAAACTCTTGATAGCTCTACTCGTCACACTCCGGTCAATCTATCGTAATCAAGCAATAGTAACCACACATAAGCAATCACTCAAAAGATCGGAAGAACGAAGAAAGCGATTGAGAAAACATCAAAACCAAGCAAATAACTCTTGCAACATAAAACAATTTCTAACAGTACCAAAATTATGTGAATTTGGCCTTATCAGAAAGTTTAGGTCAAGAGCTTGATTTGCAAAAGATTCAATTAAATCAGATTCTGAAACTCAAGTTGTGATCAAACAAAGTTCAAATTCAAATCTGATCTAATTCAAATTTTAAACTTTCAAAAACATGTTTGAGTTGGATTACTGGATAGAGAGATAAATAACGAAGAAGTGGCCGTTGGTTTCATCTAATTTGGATGAGCGAGTAAAAGTTATGGCTATTTGAAAAATCGGGGCCAAGTTGTTTCTGAAGAAGAAAAATAATTCTGACTAAGGTCTAATGTATAAATCGTAGTCTAATAGATAATCTAATCTATTGTATTAGTCTAAAATAATAAACTACGAGTATAAGAAGGAAAAAAACAAAGAAAGATACCTTTATAAAGCAGGAGAAAAGCGACTTTGAAGAAAAGAGACAATTTCGGAAATCGGCGGAGAGGAAAAAAATATTTTCTTTAAGGAATCTAGTCAAACCAAAGTATTGATTTAACCGAATCGGATGATTTTTTGAAGGCTCTATGGGTATATATTTATAGGTGGAAAAGAGGTTTAGGAGTCAAAGGCTAGGCAATGTGGGACTAAATGTAGATGTAATTAAGCGAAACAGAGGAGAAAAAGACTAACGGCTCACTTGCGGGCCTGAAGCCCATCGACCGGCCTGCTTGCGTACACTGTAATTTCTTTTTTGAGCAATAGAAAAGAAAAAGAAAAACTATGGGAAAAAATATGAGGAATGAATATGGCCGCTAGGCCTGGCCCATATATTATATAGAAAAAGAAAAGAAGGGCGCCCGCTGGTACTATGATCATGCGTCGTGACAGTTAGTTTCAGGCAGCGTGCAGTTTGTTATTTGTTTTTTTAATAAGAAAGCGATAAACTGAAAAACGAAAATAAAACTAAAACTTTATATAGGCATATTATATATCAAAATTTTCAGAAAAAGATTTTCTACAGCATGAACATTATTCTAGCATTAAATAAAATTTTACACAAATTCAAATAAAGCAAAGAGTGCTTCAGCTCTAATAAAATCAATAAAATCATTTAAAAATACCAAAATGAATTCAAATTTATTCCTCTCAATTTTCTGTTGTATGGAATCATGTTACCCTATTTTCCATGTATTTTATTTTTGGAGAAAAATAATTTGAATAAAACTCAAATAACCCCAAATTGAAAATAAATTCAAAAGAATTTTGAATTTATTTCTCTGAATCTCCCTAGTCATATTCCTTATGTTTTGAAGAAGTCATTTTATCTTCGCTCGTGAAAATTATTGAGTTGCATAAAGTTTCAGAATTGGAATATTTTCCAAATGAAATTCAAATATTTTCAACACCCCTTGTCATTTAAATAAATGGAATAAGTCATGTCATCTTCTCTCGAGGGTTTTGTGATGAAGAGTATTTGAATTCACGAAAAGCATAAAAGCAAAAATGAAAGTTTGGGAAAGTCCTTTTATTCCCTCTCATTTAACTTTCAAAAGTTTGAATTCACTCACTTTGATCGATTAATCAAACAATCAATCGAACTATCTATTTATTATAACATTCCAAAATTTAGAATTTTGGGATGTTACATGAACTATGGTGGAGGGGGCACACTTTGCGGTTGGGAGAGATCAAATGATCAACTTGTGTGTCTAGAGGTGCCCCCACCTTCTATATAAAGGAGCAAGGTGGGTGTGGGCCCGAGGAGGCGCGCGGGGAGAGTCCTACTCCCAGGAGTAGGACTCCCCTTCCTAGTTGGAATAGGATTGGGAGGGAAAGAGTAGGGAGAGAAGGAAGGCGCCCTCTCCTTGTCCTATTTGGACTAGGGGAAGGCGCGGCCCAGCCCAGCCGCCTCTCCTCTTCTCCGTAAAGGCCCACTAAGGCCCATTTACCTCCCGAGAGGTTCGGTAACCTCCGGTACTCGGTAAAATCGATTTCACCAGAACACTTCCGATATCCAAACATAGGTTTCCAATATATCAATATTCATGTCTCGACCATTTGAGACTCCTCGTCATGTCCGTGATCACATCCGGGACTCGAACAACCTTGGTACATCAAAACATATAAACTCATAATATAAGCATCGCCGTAGCGTTAAGCGTGCGGACCCTACGGGTTCGAGAATTATGTAGAACATGGCCGAGACCGTCTCGATCAATAACCAATAGCGGAACCTAGATGCTCATATTGGCTCCCACATATTCTCGAAGATCTTTATCGGTTAGACCGCATAACAACATCGTTGTTCCCTTTGTCATCGGTATGTTACTTGCAGAGATTCGATCGTCGGTATCTCAATACCTAGTTCAATCTCGTTCTGCAGCAAGTCTCTTTACTCGTCTTGTAATACATCATCCATAACCAACTCATTAGTTGCAATGCTTGCAAGGCTTAAGTGATGTGTACTACGAGAAGGCCGAGATACCTCTCCGAGCAATAGGAGTGACAAATCCTAATCTCAAAATCGCCAACCCAACAAGTACCTTGGAGACACTGTGGAGCTCCTTTATAATCACCCATTATGTTGTGACGTTTGGTAGCACACAAAGTGTTCCTCTGATGGCAGGAGTTGCATAATCTCATAGTCATAGGAACATGTATAAGTCATGAAGAAAGCAATAGCAACATACTAAGCGATGGTGTGCTAAGCTAACGGAATGGGTCATGTCAATCACATCATTCTCCTAATGATGTGATCCGTTAATCAAATGACAACTCATGTCTATGGCTAGGAAACATAACCATCTTTGATCAGCGAGCTAGTCAAGTAGAGGCATACTAGTGACAATCTGTTTGTCTATGTATTCACACATGTATTATGTTTCCGATTAATACAATTCTAGCATGAATAATAAAATTTATCATGATATAAGAAATAAATAATAACTTTATTATTGCCTCTAGGGCATATTTCCTTGATCTCCCACTTGCACTAGTGTCAATAATCTAGTTCACATTGCCATGTGAATTAACATCAATAGTTCACATCTTTATGTGGTTAACACCCATAGTTCACATCGACATGTGACCAACACCCAAAGGGTTTACTAGAGTCGATAATCTAGTTCACATCGCTATGTGATTAACACCCAAAGAGTACTAAGGTGTGATCATGTTTTGCTTGTGAGATAATTTTAGTCAGCAGATGCATCACATTGAGATCCTTAAGTATTTTGCAAATTTCTATGTCTACAATGCTACTTGCAGAACTACTCTAGCTAATTGCTCCCACTTTCAATATGTATCTAGACCGAGACTTAGAGTCATCTAGATTAGTGTCAAAACTTGCATCGGCGTAACCCTTTCTGACGAACCTTTTATCACTTCCATAATCGAAACATATCTGATTCCACTAAGGATAATTTTGACCGCTGTCCATTGATCTACCCTAGATCACTATTGCACTCCTTGCCAAACTTAGTGGTAGGGTATGCAATAGATCAGTACCTGACATGCCATACTTTATAGAACCTATGGGTGTGGCATAGGAATGACTTTCATTCTCTTTCTATCTTACTGTAGTGGTCGGGTTTTGAGTCCTACTCAATCTCACACCTTGTAACACGAGCAAGAACTCTTTCTTTGACTGTTCCATTTTGAACTACTTCAAAATCTTGTCAAGGTATGTACTCATTGAAAAAACTTATCAAGCATCTTGATCTATCTCTATAGATCTTGATGCTCAATATATAACAGCTCCACGAGGTCTTTATTTGAAAAACTCCTTTCAAATACTCCTTTATGGTTTTCAGAAAATTCTACATTATTTCCTATCAACAATATGTCATTCACTTATCGGAAAGGTTGTAGTGCTCCCTCACTTTGTTGTAAATACAGGCTTCACCGTAAGTGCATATAAAACTATATCTTTGATCAACTCATCAAAGCGTATATTCCAACTCGAGATGCTTGCACGGTCCATAGATGGATCGTTGGAGCTTGCATATTTTGTTAGCACCTTTAGGATTGACAAAACCTTCGGTTGCATCATATACAACTCTTCTTTAATAAATCCATTAAGGAATGCAGTTTTGTTTATCCATTTGCGAGATTTCATAAAATCGGCAATTGCTAACATGATTCGGACAGATTTAAGCATAGATACGGTGAGAAACTCTCATCGTAGTCAACACATTGAACTTGTCGAAAACCTTTTGCGACAATTCTAGCTTTGTTGATAGTAACACTCTTGTCGTCGTCCGTCTTCCTCTTGAAGATCCATTTAATCTCAATGGCTCGCCGATCATTGGGCAAGTCAATCAAAGTCCATACTTTGTTCTCATACATGGATCTCATCTCAGATTTCATGGCCTCAAGCCGTTTCGCGAATCTGGGCTCACCATCGCTTCTTCATAGTTAGTAGGTTCGTCATGGTCAAGTAACATGACCTCCGAACAGGATTACCGTACTACTACAGTGCGGATCGTGCTCTGGTTGATCTCTGAGTTCTGTAGTAACTTGATCCGAAGTTTCATGATCATCATCATTAACTTCCTCTCTTGTTGGTGTAGACATCACTTTGGAACTGATTTACATGATGAACTATTTTCAATTCGGGAGAAGGAACAATTACCTTATCAAGTTCCACTTTCCTCCCACTCACTTCTTTCGAGAGAAACTCCTTCTCTAGAAAGGATCCATCTTAACAACGAATATTTTGCCTTCGGATCTGTGATTAGAAGGTGTACCCAACAGATCTCCTTTGGGTATCCTATGTGACGCATTTCTCAATTTGGGTTCGAGCTTATTAGGTTGAAACTTTTTCACATAAGCATCACAACTCAAACTTTAAGAAAGCGACGACTTAGGTTTATTGCTAAACCATAGTTCATCGGTGTCTCTCAGCAGTTTAGATGGTGCCCTATTTTAATGTGAATGCAGCTATCTCTAATGCATAACCCCAAAGCGATATTGGTAAATCGGTAAGAGACATCATTGATCGCACGGATCTTATAAAGTGCGGTTATGACGTTCGGACACACCATAACACTATGGTGTTCCGGTGGCGTGTTTGTGAAACTATTTCACATTGTTTTATATGAAAGGCCAAACTTCGTAACTCAAATATTCATCTCCATGATCGGATCGCGAAACTTTATTTTCTTATTCGATGATTTTCCACTTCACTCTGAAATTCTTTGAACCTTTCAATTATTTCAGACTTACGTTTCATCAAGTAGATATACCCATATCTGCTCAAATCATCTGTGAAGGTCAGAAAATAGCGATACATACGAGCCTTAACACTCATTTATGCGCATACATCGGTATGTATTATTTGCAACAATTTAGTAGCTCGTTCCATTGTTACGGAGAAGCGGACTTTTAGTCATCTTTCCCAAAAGGCATGGTTCATAAGCATCAAATGATTCATAACCAAGTGATTCCGAAAATCCATCTTTATGGAGTTTCTTCATCGCTTTACACCGATATGACCCAAGCGGCGGTGCCACAAATAAGTTGCACTACCATTATTAACTTTGCATCTTTTGGCATCAATATTATGAATATGTGTATCACTACGATCGACATCCAACAAACCATTTTCATTGGGTGTATGACCATTGATGGTTTTATTCATGTAAGCAGGACAACAATTATTCTCGATTTTAAATGAATAACGCATTGCAATAAACATGATCAAATCATATTCATGCTCAATGCAAGCATAAAATAACATTTATTTAGGTTTAACACTAATCCCGAAAGTATAGGAGTGTGTGATGATGATCATATCAATCTTGGAACTACTTCCAACACTCAACGTTACTTCCCTCAACTAGTCTCTGTTTTGATACTGTAACTCCTGTTTCGAGTTACTAATCTTAGAAATCGAACAAGTATCAAATACTCAGGGGCTACTATAAACACTAGTAAGGCACACCTCAATAACCTGTATATCAAATATACCCTTTTTACTTTGCCATCCTTCTTATCCACCAAATATTCAGGGCATTTCTGCTTCCAGTGACCATTTCCTTTGCAGTAGAAGCACTCAGTTTCAGGCTTTGGTTCAACTTTGCGCTTCTTCACGGAAGTGACAACTTGTTTGCCATTCTACTTGAAGTTTCCCTTTCTTTCCCTTTGCCCTTTTCTTGAAACTAGTGGTCTTGTCAATCATCAACACTTGATGCTCTTTCTTGATTTCTACCTTCGTCTATTTCAACATCACGAAGAGCTCGGGAATCGTTTTCGTCATCCCTTGCATACTATAGTTCATCACGAAGTTATAATAACTTGGTGATGGTGACTAGAGAACTCTGTCAATCACTATCTTATCTGGAAGATTAACTCCCACTTGATTTCAAGCGATTGTAGTACCCAGACAATCTGAGCACATGCTCACTAGTTGAGCGATTCTCCTCCATCTTTTAAGCTATAGAACTTGTTGGAGACTTCATATCTCTCAACTCGGGTATTTGCTTGAAATATTAACTTCAACTCTGGAACATCTCATATGGTCCATGACATTCAAAACGTCTTTGAAGTCGATTCTAAGCCGTTAAGCATGGCGCACTAAACTATCAAGTAGTCATCATATTGAGCTAGCCAAATGTTCATAGCGGCTGCATCTACTCCTGCAATAGATGCATCACCTAGCGGTGCATCAAGGACATAATTCTTACGTGCACGCAATGAGGTTTATCCTCGGATCACGGACCAAGTCGCATCGTAACATCCCAAATTTTCAATTTGGAATGTTATACATTAGTCATCATGCATATCATATTTTCTCTCGCATTTTCCGATCCTAGAAATTTCACGCAACTCAAGGACCCTCGGAGAAAGTTGGAAGTTTCAAAATTTTCATATTTGGGATTTCTCAAATTTTGAAAATAGGATCATTGGTTTATTTAATTATCTTCATAAAGTTTTTCCTATAAAAATATTTGAGAGGGAATAATATGACTTTCCCAACAATTAGGAAAAATGAAGATATTATAAATAAACCAAATTTGGTTTTGGAAGATTTATTTTGCTTAGGCAAAATGAGCATTTTAAAATTTATGCATGTTTGCTGTTTTAAAGTTCATTTTGTTAGACTCATTTTAGGAGTCGGGGAAAATTTGTTTTATTTAATTTGGAATTCATTTGGTATTTTTTAATTCGTTTTGGTTTAATTTTATTTTAAAAAAAATTGCGCCCCCACAGGCGAGGCCCAGCGCCCCGCCTCCTCCTCCTCCTCCTCGCCGCCCGCTTGGGCGGACTCCGCCGCGCCTTGCCAGCCTGCCGCCGCCGAGTCGCCCCTTGACCAGCGCTCCTGCACCCCCTCCCAAAAACCGCCCCCCCTTATAACCGCCCCCCCCCTCTCTCTCACCTCACCGGTAGACGCCCGCCACCGCTGACGCCCGCGAACCCGCCGCCGTCGTGGGCCGCCGCGCCCGCCAGCCGCCGCCCCTCGCCCTTGCCGCCGCCCTACGCCCGGACCCGCCGCCCCTCGCCCGAGCCCCGCGGACCCGCGGAGCCTCGCCGCGAGATCACCGGAGGTAGCCAGCGCCCGATCCGTTTTCCCCTTGAACCGATCCGGTTTTATAAAAAATGTGTTCGGTTTTTAAAAAAACCTAGATTGGTTTTATTTTTTGGTTTTCTTATTTATGAGCGTTCACCGAACCGTTCGTTTCAATAAACAGCGTTCGTTGGATTAGATTACGATATGAGCGTCCGCTATTTAAAATCGTTAATCGTTTTCCTTTTAATGGATTTAATCCGTTATTTTTCGATTTGATTTGAGATCCGATTTTCAAAACTGTTTTATTTCACGCTCGTTTATCGGAATCGGGTGATTCAAGCGCTGGAGTTTAAATATGAAACCGCCGTTCGACTCCTACTTTCACGAGTTTTGCCACTGTGAAATTTTGACCTAATTTCAGATTGCTAAACCGAGTCGTTCTCCCTCGAGTTTCGACTTTCGGAGTTTATTTTGATTCGATTCTTTTGCAACCTTGAGGTTCTTAAGTTGAACTTTCTGGTTAGATCTTTTATTCGAGATTTCCTGTGCATTAGATGAGTACTTATTGTATGCTTGTTGTTTGTCTGCGTTAGATCACCGGAGTCGCCGCTTGTTACTTGAATCTCTAGGTCTCGCGGATCATCGGCAAGGCAAGTAACACGTTGATCATACTCTTCTCATACCCAGTTTTATGCATTAGATCTATTCCTCAAACACTTGCATGATTAGGATCTAATTAAATTGTGGGTTTGGGAAGTAGATTGAGGTAGTACCTATTACTGTTTTACTTATGAAACCTTGGGAGTTACTTCTCGTTTGCTTATTATGCCATGCTATGCTAGTAGGCGTGGATTGGGTGAGTGAATATCCATGACAGATGTGAGATTGTTATTAATGGTTTATCTAAGGTGGCAACCTAAACACACATCTGGGTGGATTGAGGCACTGGTTTCCATCGAGGACTTACTGTATTTCTTGGACCGCCACCACAGGCTCTAAGGGATCATAAGATTATTCAAGCTGGAAACTTCCGTGTGCAGCCACAAGCCAATTATGGGCTCTGGCGTAGTTGACTAAGTCGTGCGAACTCTTACGGGTAGGCTAGCTGATGTAGGGGATGTAGGTTGAGTACGGTCTACCCACATGTAAGGTGCTAAGCGCACGAAGACTATGTCTCGGTCATCCGTTTCTCAAACACCATGAAGTCACGAGAACCAAGCGGAGGCGATCAAGTCTTGTGGGGAAAAGTCGCAAACCTCTGCAGAGTGTATAAACTAATCATGATTAGCCGTGTCCCCGGTTATGGACAATTTGAGTATCCTGTAATTGAATATCATGTGAATCTCAACATGTTACTTCTAAATAAAAGTTATTGGGTTTTTGATGAGTACTTTTTAATTGGGATTGAGGATGCTGTCAACCATTCTCAATGTTTAACAACCACCATGATAGTTAAATAAAATTATTCCTTTGTTGTAGGGAAAAATCAGCTTTATGCAAATGTAACCGTAGAGCCTTACCACCAGCCTTATATGCATGTAGTGTAGGCTTATTCATTCATTGCTCTTATGTGTTACATTGCGGCATATTCCATGTCTTGACCCGTTTTGGGCTGCAACTTTTCACGTTCTGAGACTTTTAGACGATGAGTAAGGTGTTAGGTCGTGGTTCTATACTCGGTGATGCCGTTGGAGTTGATGGACTCGCTTATCTTCCAAGCCTTCGCTGTTATTATTAGATGGCCTTAAGCCATATTATTGTATTCAGTTCCTTGTGGACAACGATGTAATAAGTGTGTGATTGCTACTCTGCTATAAATCCTTGAAATCTTGTGTGGTGTCGGCATTCTTGATCCGGGGATGACAACGAGCACGAGACTTGATCCATTTAGGTGCAGTAAGCTCTGAGAGAATGGTATCGAAACACCACTGTTATGTGGACCACGACCACTAAGTTAAACCATAGATCACTCTCTCTTCCCATTTTCTAACTCCTCATCTTTTCTACTCTCTTTAGGATGGCGAATGCGAAGATCAAGTACACCCAACGGATGAAGGCACACCTTTTGGATTTCACTTGAAGGAAGTTACTAAGTACACGAACATTGGACTACCAAGTTTCACGGGACTTTCAGCGCCACTCTGCTTTGAAGAGGGAATGGAAGATTCATGCTCACGTTCGGGAAGGACATTAGCCCCAATCACCAAGCCTATAGATAGTGTTTTGATTGCACCAACTTGGAGTGCAGGAAAGAGCATGGCAGCTCACATCACCATGGGGCGCATTGGAGAAGTTTATCAAGAAGATCTCAAGGACACCATCTACCAGATTGCGGACTTGAGATGACAAGCTGAGGCGTCGTCAACACTAAGAAGGATAGATCCATTGCAGCGTTCATCCGGGAGTTAAACCAGCACATTCGGCGCCGGAAAACCAAATGTGCAATGACATGTTGGAGTTGCGAGAAGACAAAGGAAGGATCATCGAGCTGGAAGAAGAACTAAAGACTACGCAAGGACTACATGGGCGAGATCGTAGCTACGGCAAGACACAATAACGATCTTAAATGCGAGATCGAAGAACTCAAGAAGAAGTTGGCGCTCGAGGAATGAAGACCGGTATGTCGAATACCCAATCGACTACATCAACATCGGCGACACAGATTCGGATCCAAGTGAACCCTACTTTGAAGGCGAAGCTGGGCGGACATCATGGAGTCTTCCACCGGTTCAAACTAGTAGAAGTCCCCCACATATTAGTAGTATTCCCTCCATGTAAACATTTTAGTACACACACTTTTGCGATAGTTAGATCGTTGTAAGCCCTTGTTTGATTGAATGAAGTGATTTTGTGTGCATTTGCTCATGTGCATTGGGTAGTGATTTCCCTTAGACCTCATTCTATTCTACATTTCTCTTCTTTTCTAAACCCATCAGATGCCTCGAGGCGCGACCCGGATTCGTTTTCCCTTGAGAGATCACCCAATTGATCCAGCGGCGAATACCTGATTCAAACATTGGTGCGAGAACAACAACAACAACAACAACAACAACCCACGCCACCACCACCACTGCGGATCATCGACTCGTTTCCTTAGGTGAACCCGCGGTGTATTCGATACACCGAGCGATTGTAGCGGATGGTGGCTCCATAAGATAGGAAGGGCTGACCACTGCGGGATGCAGATGGTGAAAGAGTGAAGTTTGCAGCACATCGGCTTGAAGGACCCGCGGCGGCATGGTGGGAGAATTTCTGACCACTTACCCGTGAACAACATCACATGGGACCAGTTTGACAAGCTTTCGCTTTGCCCATGTTTGGCGAGGAGCCATGGCCATGAAGAAGCGTGAATTTCGCAACCTCGCCAAGGAGGAAGGATTGTTGGCGATCGTGGATGACTTTAGCAAATTAACGTTATGCCCCGGATAGCGTTACTACGGATCTGACTAAGCAGGAGAAGTTTCTAGAAGGACTGAATGATGAGTTGACATGCCGTTGATGGTAGCAAGTTTCAACAACTACCGGAGTTAGTAGACCGAGCTCTCATGATTGAAGGAAGCATGACAAATTGAGAACCATAGCGGAAGTATGGACAAGGGAAGTATAACTCTGGATCGGTGAAGCCTCGTTATACCCCTAAATCAGAATTCAGTTTCAGCATACCCATGGAGGAGGTAATTAGCATAACCATAATGGCACCAAGAATGGGAGCAGGGAATGGAGGAAGCAGCAGACAGAACCGCACCAACCGTCTACACCATCCAGGTGAACTGAGTCACATTACTTGCTTTAAGTGCATAAGGCGGGCACTATGCAAATGACTGCCCGAAGGCGAATGGAAATGGCAATGGAAGCTCGGAAAGAAGCCCAACCCTTTCAACGGGGGACAAGTGAACCACATTGATGTGGAGGAGGTTGAAGATCAGCCGATCGATGTCGGTAAGTTTTGGTTAAGTCATTTCTGCGGTTGTTCTTTTCGATATTGGTGCATCGCATTCATACATATCAAGGGTTTGTGGATAAGTACAAGTTACCAACCCAAGCCCTTAGGTCACCCATGCTAGTAACCTCACCGGAGCAGAGTACATGGCTAGTAAATGGTGTGATCGATTGCCATTAAGGATTGGACACTATGTTTTCCCCTCGGACCTAATAGTTACGGAATCCCAAGTTGGATGTGATATTAGGTATGGATTGGTTATCAAAGTATGGAGGAAACATAGATTGTACCACAAAGTCAATTTGCTCACCACACGGAAGGAAGAAGGATTAAGTATGTATCACGGCACGAGCGAGGAGAGCACAAGTTAATTGCTTATCGAGGGTATACGGGAAGAAGTACCGGTGGTAAAGGATTTTCTGATGTATTTAGGAAGAGTTGCGAGAATGCCACGGATAGAGACATTGAGTTTTTGATCGAGTTGTTGCGAGAGCAGGCCCGATATCGAAGCGACCGTCTGGGATGCCCGCAAAGGATTTGGCGGAAATCAAGAAGCAGATTAAGGAACTATTGGATAAAGGCTTTATTAGCCCAAGTTCTTCACCTTAGGGATCACCCGTTTTATTGGTGGAGAAGAAGGATGGATCTTTGAGAATGGTTGTTGATTACCGTGGATTGAATGAAGTAACAATCAAGAACAAGTACCCTACCTATGATAAATGATCTGTTTGATACGCTTGCAAGGAGCCAAAGTGTTTTCTAAGATCGACTTGCGATCGGTACCATCGATTGAAGATTAGGGAGCAAGACATACCCAAGACAACATTTACCACGAGATATGGACTGTATGAGTATACCGTTATGTCATTTGGATGACTAACGCATGACCTATTTCATGAACACGATGAACAAAGTGTTTATGGAGTTTTGGATAAGTTAAATCGTGGTGTTCATTGATGACATTTTGATTTTCTCGAAGAATGAAGAGGAACATAAGGAACATTTGAGATTGGTTTTGGGCGGGGAACACAGTTGTATGCCAAGTTGACAAATGTGAGTTTTGGCTAAAGGAAGTTGGATTTCTCGGACATGTTATATCCGGAGAAGGAATAGCGATTGACCCACAAAAGTTGAGACCGTAACCAAGTGGGAAGTACCAGCGACAGTTGGAGAGATTCGGAGTTTCCTTGGACTCGCAGGATACTACGAAGATTCATTGAGAATTTCTCAAGGATTGCAAAGCCTATGACTGAATTGTTGAAGAAGGAAAACAAATTCATATGGGTGAGGGCTGTGAGGCAAGTTTTCAGGAGTTGAAGAAAAGATTGGTTACCTCACGGTTTGATATTGCGGATCAAACTAAGGATTATGAGGTGTATTGCGGCGCTTCACGTCGAGGACTTGGAGCAGTGCTTATGCAGGGAAGGAAGAGTTGTTTACGTATGCTTCACGACAACTTAAGCCTCATGAGTTGAATTATGCCACTCATGATTTGGAGTTAGCAACCGTTGTGCATGCCTTGAAGGCGTGGAACACTTTCTCATTGGAAATCATTGTGAAGTATATCGGATCACAAGAGTTTGAAGTACATCTTCACACGGAAGAATTGAATCTCGAGACAGAGGAGATGGTTAGAGCTAATCAAGGATTATGACATGAGATTGCATTATCACCCGGAAGGCTAATGTTGTAGGTGGCGCATTGGCCGTAAAACCACGTCAATACCCTAATGATGGGAGGAATACCCAATGAGTTAGCGAAGACCTTGAGAGCATGTTTGGAAATAGTTCGAGAGGCTATGTAGCAGCATTGGAGATTCGATCGACAACGATGGACAAAATCGGAGAAGCCCAAAGGCAGATAAGGAAGTTGCCTCTATAAAGGAGAAAATGAGCAAAGGAAAAGCTAAAGGATTTCGTGAGGATGAGCACGATACCTTATGGTTTGAGACCGTGTTTATGTGCCCAATGACCCGAGAGATCGGGAAGTTGATTTTACAAAAGCCCATGATTCACCCTATTCGATTCACCGAAATACCAAGATGTATTTGGATTTGAAGAATATTTTACGGTGGACGGCATGAAGAAGGATATTGCGGAGTATGTAGCCGTTTGCGGCGTATGTCGAAAGTAAAGCGAGAACATCGAAGCCAGTGAGTTATTACAACCATTGCCGATACCGAATGGAAGTGGGATAAACTAGGCATGGATTTCATCACAGGTTTGCCAAAGACCCGTTCGGGATATGACTCGATTTGGGTCATAGTCGACCGTTTGACCAAGGTAGCTCATTTCATTCGGTCAAGACTACCTATAGCAGTGCTAAGTTGGCAAAGATATACATGACCAGAATTGTGTGTTTACGGAGTTCGAGGAGCATCGTGTCGAGATAGAGGAACCCGGTTTACTTGAAATTTTGGAACGGTTACACGAAACATTGGGAACCCGATTGGAATTGATATAGCTTTCCACCCACAGACCGATGGACAAGCCGAGAAAGTCAATCAGATTTTTGAGGACATCTTTGAGAGCTTGTGCACTAGATTATGGATCTAGTTGGGATGATAATTTGCCGTATGCAGAATTTTCCTACAATAACGAGTTACCAAACCAGCTTGAAGATGGCACCTTCGAGGCTTTGTATGGAAGAAGGTGCGAGGACACCGTTGTCATGGAATGGCGGAGATCGTCGATTGTTTGGACCAGATTTGATTAAAGTCGAACAGAAAGTTAAGTTGATTGAGACAGGCTCAAGGTAGCCAGTCCGAACGGAAGAGCTATGCGATTCAAAGCGCCAGCGATTGAGTATGAAGTTGAGCAGGGTATATCTCGAGTATCCCGCTTGAGGAGTTAAGCGTTTTGGAGTTAAAGGAAAGTTAGCACCCGTTTAGTTGGACCATATAAGATTTTGCAACGCATGGGAGAAGTTGCGTATAAGTTGGAATTGCGGAAGGACTGTCGAGGGTACATGATGTATTCCATGTTTCTCGATTGAAGAAATGTCACCCGAGATAGCGGAGAGGTACCGTTAAAGACACGATTGCCCTTTGGAAGCAATTCGGTTGAAGGATGACTTGACATATGAGGAAAAACGGTTAAGATTCTCGATTATGCGGTGAGTTACCCGACAAGGTTATCAAGTTTTGCAAAGTTCGATTGGAGCCACCACTTGAGGAAGAAGCCACACAGGAAAGAGAGGAAGTTTTGTAGGACCACCCTCACCTATTTTCTAGCCAACCCGAATCTCGGTGAGATTCATCTTAAGGGTAGGTTTGTAACATCCCAATTTTCAATTTGGAATGTTATACATTAGGTCATCATGCATATCATATTTTCTCTCGCATTTTCCGATCCTAGAAATTTCCACGCAACTCAAGGACCCTCGGAGAAAGTTGGAAGTTTCAAAATTTTCATATTTGGGATTTCTCAAATTTTGAAAATAGGATCATTGGTTATTTAATTATCTTCATAAAGTTTTCCTATAAAAATATTTGAGAGGAATAATATGACTTTCCCAACAATTAGGAAAATGAAGATATTATAAATAAACCAAATTTGGTTTTGGAAGATTTATTTTGCTTAGGCAAAAATGAGCATTTAAAAATTTATGCATGTTTGCTGTTTTAAAGTTCATTTTGTTCGACTCATTTTTAGGAGTGGAAATTTTTTATTTAATTTGGAATTCATTTGGTATTTTTTAATTCGTTTTGGTTTAATTTTATTTTAAAAAAATTCGCCCCCCACAGGCCGAGCCAGTAACCAACCAGCCGGGCCCAGGCCCAGCCCCAGCCCACCTCCCTCCTCCTCCTCGCCTTGCCCTTGGGCGGACTCCCCCGCCGCCTGCAGCCTTGCCGCTTCCGAGTCCCAGCCGACCCAGCGCTCCTGCTCCCCCTCCCCAAAGAACCCGCCGCCCCCCCTCTCACCTCACCCTTGAACGCCCGCCACCGCGCCCGGCGAACCCGCGCCCGCCCGTGGGCCCGCCGCCAGCGCCGCCCTCTGCCCGCCCGGCGCCGCCCCCTCGCCCGGACCCGCCCCCGCCCGAGCCCGGACCCGCAGAGCCTGCTTGGCGAGATCACCGAGGTAGCCAGCGCCCGATCCGGTTTTCCCCTTGAACCGATCCGGTTTTATAAAAAAAATGTGTTGGTTTTTAAAAAACCTAGATTGGTTTTATTTTTTCGGTTTTCTTATTTATGACGTTCACGAACCGTTCGTTTCAATAAACAGCGTTCGTTGGATTCGTTCTGTTAACGAGCGTCCGCTATTTAAAATCGTTCGTCGTTTTCTTTTAATCGGATTTAATCCGTTATTTTTCGATTTGATTTGGATCCGATTTTCAAAACTGTTTTATTTCACGCTCGTTTATCGAATCGGGTGATTCAAGCGCTGAGTTTAATGTGAAACCGCCGTTCCGACTACCCTACTTTCACAGAGTTTTGCCACTGTGAAATTTTGACCTAATTTCAGATTGCTAAACCGAGTCGTTCTCCCTCGAGTTTCGACTTTCGGAGTTTATTTTGATTCGATTCTTTTGCAACCAGGGTTCTTAAGTTGAACTTTCTGGTTAGATCTTTTATTCGAGATTTCCCTGTGCATTAGATGAGTACTTATTGTATGCTTGTTGTTTGTCTGCGTTAGATCACCGGTCGCCGCTTGTTACTTGAATCTCTAGGTCTCGCGGATCATCAGCAAGGCAAGTAACACGTTGATCATACTCTTCTCATACCCAGTTTTTATGCATTAGATCTATTCCTCAAACACTTGCATGATTAGGATCTAATTAAATTGTGGGTTTGGGAAGTAGATTGAGTAGTACCTATTACTGTTTTACTTATGAAACCTTGGGAGTTACTTCTACATTTGCTTATTATGCCATGCTATGCTAGTAGGCGTGGATTGGGTGAGTGAATATCCATGACAGATGTGAGATTGTTATTAATGGTTTATCTAAGGTGGCAACCTAAACACACATCTGGGTGGATTGAGGCACTGGTTTCCATCGAGGACTTACTGTATTTCTTGGACCGCCACCCGGGCTCTAAGGGATCATAAGATTATTCAAGCTGGAAACTTCCGTGTGCAGCCACAAGCCAATTATGGGCTCTGGCGTAGTTGACTAAGTCGTCACGAACTCTTACGGGTAGGCTAGCTGATGTAGGGGATGTAGGTTGAGTGCGGTCTACCCACATGTAAGGTGCTAAGCGCTTACGAAGACTATGTCTCGGTCATCCGTTTCTCAAACACCATGAAGTCACGAGAACCAAGCGGAGGCGATCGAGTCTTAATGGGAAAAGTCATAAACCTCTGCGAGTGTATAAACTAATCATGATTAGCCGTGTCCCCGGTTATGGACAATTTGAGTATCCTGTAATTGAATATCATGTGAATCTCAACATGTTACTTCTAAATAAAAGTTATTGGGTTTTGATGAGTACTTTTTAATTGGGATTGAGGATCTTTGTCAACCATTCTCAATGTTTAACAACCACCATGATAGTTAAATAAAATTATTCCTTTGTTGTAGGGAAAAATCAGCTTTATGCAAATGTAACCGTAGAGCCTTACCACCAGCCTTATATGCATGTAGTGTAGGCTTATTCATTCATTGCTCTTATGTGTTACATTGCGGCATATTCCATGTCTTGACCCGTTTTGGGCTGCAACTTTTCACGTTGCAGACTTTTCGAATGACGAGTAAGGTGTTAGGTCGTGGTTCTATACTCGGTGATGCCGTTGGAGTTGATGGACTCGCTTATCTTCCAAGCCTTCATTGTTATTATTAGATGGCCTTAAGCCATATTATTGTATTCAGTTCCCTTGTGGACAACGATGTAATAAGTGTGTGATTGCTACTCTGCTATAAATCCTTGATCTTGTGTGGTGTCGGCATTCTTGATCGAGGGATGACAACGAGCAGGAGACTTGATCCATTTAGATGCAGTTAGCTCTGACATCATTGCTACTAACGTTTTTCAACTTATTTTCTCTGGGAACATATCAAAATATAAGCGAGGGAGCAACAACGCGAGCTATTGATCTACAACATAGATATGCTAATACTACGGGACTAACTTCATGATAAATTAAAGTTCAATTAATCATATTACTTAAGAACTCCCACTTAGATAGACATCCCTCTAATCTCTAAGTGATCCGTGATCCAAATCAACTAAACCATGTCCGATCATCCGTGAGATGGAGTAGTTTCAATGGTGAACATCACTATGTTGATCATATCTACTATATGGTTCACGCTTTCGACCTTTCGGTCTCCGTGTTCCTAGGCCATATCTCATTATATGCTAGGCTAAGTAAAGTTTAACTTTGAGTATTCCGTTGTGTGCAACTGTTTACTTTTGTTGTATTTGAGCGTAGAGCCTATCACACCGATCATCACATGGTGTCTCGTACGAAGAACTTTCTAGCAGTGCATACTAGGGAGAACACTTATACTTTGATAATTTAGTGAGGGATCATCTTATAATGCTACCGTCAATCAAAGCAAGATAAGATGCATAAAGATAAACATCACATGCAATCAATATAAGTGATATGATATGGCCATCATCATCTTGTGCTTGTGATCTCCATCTCGAAGCAAATCATGATCACCATAAATCACGGCGCGACACCTTGATCTCCATCGTAGCATCGTTGTCGTCCGCCAATCTTATGCTTCTCGACTATCTCTACGCTTAGTGATAAAGTAAAGCATTACGAGGCGATTGCATTGCATACAATAAGCGACAACCATATGGCTCCTGCCGATTGCCGATAACTTCGGTTACAAAACATGATCATCTCATACAATAAAATATAGCATCACGTCTTGACCATATCACATCACAACATGCCCTGCAAAAACAAGTTAGGCGTCCTCTACTTTGTTGTTGCAAGTTTTACGTGGCTGCTACGGGCTTAGCAAGAACCGTTCTTACCTATGCATCAAAACCACAGCGATAGTTTGTCAAGTTGGTGTTGTTTTAACCTTCGCAAGGACGGCGTATGCCACTCGATTCAACTAAAATTGGAGAAACCGACACCGCTAGCCACCTTTGTGCAAAAGCACGTCGGGAGAACCGGTCTCGCGTAAGCGTCTGGCGTAATGTCGGTCCGGGCCGCTTCGTCAACAATACAGGCCGAACCAAAGTATGACATCTTTGGTAAGCATGACTTATATCGCCCACAACTCACTTGTGTTCTACCGTGCATATGACATCTCGCATAAAACCTGGCTCGGATGCCCTTTGTTTGGAAGCGTAGTAATTTCAAAAAATCCTACGCTGCGCGGATCATGGTGATGCATAGCAGCGAGAGGGAGTGTTGTCTATGTACCCTCGTGAACCCGAAAGCGAAGCGTTAGCACAACCACGGTGGATGTAGTCGTCGTCTTCAAGTACGAGCGTCACGGCACCTCCGAGTTCAACACACGTTCAGCCGATGGCGTCCCTCGAACTCCGATCCAGCGAGTGTTGAGGGAGAGTTTAAATCAGCCTGACGGCATGGTGGCGATGTTGATGTTCTACCGGCGCGGGGCTTCGCTAAGCACCGCTATAGTATTATCGAGGTGGACTATGGTGGAGGGGGCACCGCACACGGTTGGGAAGATCAAGCTGATCAACTTGTGTGTCTAGAGGTGCCCCCACCCGTATATAAAGGAGCAAGGGGAATGCGACCCGGCCAAGGGGCGTGCGGGAGAGTCTACTCACGGGGAGTAGGACTCCCCCCTAGTTGGAATAGGATTCGGGAGGGAAGGAGGAGGAGAGAAGGAAGGAGCGCCCCTCTGTCCTATTCGGACTAGGGGGAGGCGTGCGGCCCAGCCACTGCCGCCTCTCCTCTTCTCCGTAAAAGGCCCACTAAGGCCCATTTACCTCCCGGGTTCGGTAACCTCCGGTACTCGGTAAAATCCGATTTCACCGGAACACTTCCGATATCAAACATAGGTTTCCAATATATCAATCTTCATGTCTCGATCATTTGAGACTCCTCGTCATGTCTGTGATCACATCAGGGACTCGAACAACCTTCGGTATATCAAAACATATAAACTCATAATATAAGCATCGCCGTTAGCGTTAAAGTGCGGACCCTACGGTTAGAGAACTATATGAACATGACCGAGACCGTCTCGGTCAATAACCAATAAGCGGAACACGGATGCTCATTGGCTCCCACATTCTCTGAATATCTTTATCGGTCAGGACCGCATAACAACATCGTTGTTCCCTTTGTCATCGGTATGTTACTTGCCCAAGATTCGATCATCGTTATCTCAATACCTAGTTCAATCTCGTTACCGGCAAGTCTCTTTACTCGTACTGTAATACATCATGCTGCAACCAACTCATTAGTTGCAATGCTTGCAAGGCTTAAGTGATGTGTACTACCGAGAGAGCCAGAGATACCTCTCGACAATCAGATGACAAATTCTAATCTCGAAATCGCCAACCCAACAAGTACCTTGGAGGCACTGTAGAGCTCCTTTATAATCACCCGATTCGTTGTGGCGTTTGGTAGCACACAAAGTGTTCCTCCGTAAGCAGGGTTGCGTAATCTCATAATCATAGGAACATGTATAAGTCATGAAGAAAGCAATAGCAACATACTAAATGATCGTGTGCTAAGCTAGCGGAATGGATCATGTCAATCACATCATTCTCCTAATGATGTGATCCAGTTAATCAAATGACAACTCATGTCTATGGCTAGGAAACATAACCATCTTTGATCAGAGGCTAGTCAATTAGAGGCATACTAGTGACTATCATTTTTGTCTATGTATTCACATGTATTATGTTTACGATTAATACAATTATAGTATGAATAATAAACATTTATCATGATATAAGGAAATAAATAATAACTTTATTATTGCCTCTAGGGCATATTTCCTTCAACACCTTACAAAGGACCGCTTCCCCAACGAGCATAAGCCCAAACTTCTACCACGAGCCGATGGACCCTTCAAGGTGCTTGCGCTACTAGCGACAAACGCCTACAAGATCGACATCTGTTGGAAATATGCCTAGAGGCAATAATAAATTAGTTATTATTATTATTATATTTCCTTGTTCATGATAATCGTTTATCATCCATGCTATAATTGTATTGATAGGAAACTCAAATACATGTGTGGATACATAGACAACACCATGTCCTAGCAAGCCTCTATTGGCTAGCTAGTTGATCAATAGATGGTTACGGTTTCCTAACCATGGACATTTGATGTCATTGATAGCGGGATCACATCATTAGGAGAATGATGTGATGGACAAGACAATCCTAAGCCTAGCACAAGATGCGTGGTTACGTATGCTAAAGCTTTTCTAATGTCAAGTATCTTTTCCTTAGACCATGAGTTGTGCAACTCCGGATACCGTAGGAATGCTTTGGGTGTACCAAGCGTCTGGCGTAAGCTGGGTGACTATAAAGGTGCATTCTGGTATCTCCGAAAGTGTCTGTTGGTTTGGCACGAATCGAGGCGGGATTTGTCACTCCGGTTGACGGAGAGGTATCTGGGCCCTCGGTAGGACATCATCATAATGTGCACAATGTGACCAAGGGGTTGATCACGGGATGATGTGTTATGGAGCAGTAAAGAGACTTGCGATAACAGATTGAACAAGGTATCGGGATACCGACGATCGAATCTCGGGCAAGTCAATACCGCTAGACAAAGGGAATTGTATCTGGGATCGATTGAGTCCTTGACATCGTGGTTCATCGATGAGATCATCGTGGAACATGTAGAAGACCAACATGGGTATCAGATCCCGCTGTTGGTTATTGACGGGAAACGTCTGGTCATATGCGCATAATTCGAACCCATAGGTCTACACTTAAGGTTGATGGCGCTAGGGTTATAAAGGAAGTTTGTATGTGGTTGCGAATGTTGTTGAGTCCGGATGAGATCCCGGACGTCACGAGTTCAGAATGGTCGGAGGTAAAGATTTATATATGGGAGGTCCTGTTTTGTCACAGGAAAAGTTTGGGTTTATCGATGCTTGTCACGGGACCGGGAGGTCGGGGTCCACCAAGTGGGGCCACCAACCCCGAGAAGGTTGCGTGGGCCAAGTGTGGGAGGAACCAGCCCCAGGGGCTGGTGCGCCTCACAAGGGCCCAAGGCGCAAGGGGGAGTGGGAGGGCAAACCCTAGGGAGATGGGCCCTAAGGCCCACCTGGTGGCGCCTCCTCTCCCCCTCTTGGCCGCCCCTTGAACCCATCTAGGGCTGCCGCCCCTCTGGGGTGGGAACCCTAGAGGCGCCCCTCCACCCCTTCCCTATATATGAGGCCTAGGGGCTGCCCATAACCTGCGATTTGATCTCCCTCTTGGTGCAGCCATGCCTCTCCTCTTCCTCCTCTCCCTTGGTGCTTGGCGAAGCCTGCGGGATGCCACGCTCCTCCATCACCACCATGCCGTTGTGCTGCTGCTGGATGGAGTCTTCCTCAACCTCTCCCTCTCTCCTTGCTGGATCAAGGCGTGGGAGGCGTCACCGGGCTGTCGTGTGTTGAGCGGAGGTGCCGTCCGTTCGGCACTAGGATCTCCGGTGATTTGGATCACGGCAATCGACTCCTTCAACCCCGTTCTCATGAGCGCTTCCGCTTAGCGATCTACAAGGGTATGTAGATGCACTCTCCTTTCCTCTTGTTGCTAGAATCTCCATAGATTGATCTTGGTGATGCGTAGAAAATTTTAATTTCTGCTTTCGTTCTAGCAGTGGCATCATGAGCTAGGTCTATTGCGTAGATTCTTTGCCGAGTAGAACACAAAGTAGTTGTGGGCGTTGATTTTTGTTCAATATGCTTACCGTTACTAGTCAATCTTGTTTCGACGGTATTGTGGGATGAAGCGGCCGGACCGACCTTACCGTACTCTTCGTGAGGCAGGTTCCACCGGTGACATGCACTTGGTGCATAAGGTGGCTAGCGGGTGCCGGTCTCTCCCACTTTAGTCGGAGCGGATTCGATGAAAAGGGTCCTTATGAAGGGTAAATAGCAATTGGCATACCACATTGTGGTTTTGCGTAGGTAAGCGTTCTTGCTAGAAACCCAAGCAGCCACGTAAAACATGCAAACAACAATTAGAGGGCGTCTAACTTGTTTTTGCAGGGTATCTATGTGATGTGATATGGCCAAGAAGAATGTGATGAATGATATGTGATGTATGAGATTGATCATGTTCTTGTAATAGGATTCACGACTTGCATGTCGATGAATATGACAACGGCAGGAGCCATAGGAGTTGTCTTTATTTGTTGTATGACCTGCGTGTCATTAAACAACGCCATGTAATTACTTTACTTTATTGCTAACCGGTAGCCATAGTAGTAGAAGTAATAGTTGGCGAGACAACTTCATGGAGACGCGATGATGGAGATCATGGTGTCATGCGGTGGTGATGATGATCATGGAGCCGAAGATGGAGATCAATGGAGCTATATGATATTGGCCATATCATGTCACTACTATATAATTGCATGTGATGTTTATTATGTTTATGCATCTTGTTTACTTAGAAACGCCGGTAGTAAATAAGATGATCCTTACCAATTTCGAAGTGTTCTCCCTGTATGTACCATTACTACAGTTAAATGCGCTTCTAAGCACCACGTGATGATCGGGTGTGATGGATTCTTCGTTCACATACAGCAGGTGTAAGACAGATTTACACAGAAACACTTGGGGTTAACTAGGCGAGCCTAGCATGTCACAGACATGGCCTCGGGAAACAGAGACCGAAAAAGGTCGAGCATGGAGTCGTATAGTGAATCGTTCAACATGAAGATGTTCACCGAGTCGACTAGTCCAGTCTCACGTGATGATCGGACCACGGCTTAGTTGACTCGGATCATGTAATCACTTAGATGACGGGAGGATGTCTATACGAGTGGGAGTTCATGAGATGAACT
>JAHIAM010006961.1:0-21062 GCA_021605205.1 Aegilops longissima
TGGGTGTACCAAGCGTCCTGGCATAGCTGGGTGGCTATAAAGGTGCACTTCTGGTATCTCCGAAAGTGTCTGTTGGGTTACATGCAATTGAGGCTGGATTTGTCACTCCGTGTAAGCGGAGAGGTATCTTTGGGCCCACTCGGTAGGACATCATCATAATGTGCACAATGTGACCATGAGGTTGATCACGGGATGATGTGTTCGGAGCAGTAAAGAGACTTGCCGTGCGAGATTGAACAAGGTATCGGTATACCGGCGATCAAATCTCGGGCAAGTACAATACCGTTAGACAAAGGGAATTGTATCACGGGATCGATTGAGTCCTTGACATCGTGGTTCATCCGATGAGATCATCGTGGAACATGTAGAACCAACATGGGTATCCAGATCCGCTGCTGGTTATTGGCGGAGAGTTGTCTCGGTCATGTCTCGTGTCTCGAACCCGTAGGGTCTACACATAAGGTTCGATGGCGCTAGGGTTATAAAGGAAGTTTGTATGTGGTTACGAATGTTGTTGAGTCCGGATGAGATCCCAGGCGTCACGAGGAGTTCGGAATGGTCGGAGGTAAATATTTATATATGGGAAGTCCTATTTTGCCAGGAAAATGTTCGGGATTTTTGGTATTGTACCGGGAAGGTTCTAGAAGGTCGAAGTGGGGCCCACCTGCATGGGGGACCCACATGAACGTGAGTAGTGGGGCCAAGGCCCCACACCCCTGAATCAAGCGCACCAGATCCCCCTTAGAAGGAATAAGATCATATCCCGAAGGATAAGATCAAGATCCCTAAAAAGGGGATAACAATCGGTGGGGAAGGAAATGATGTGATTTCTTTCCTCCACCTTTATAACGCCCAATGGACTTGGAGGGCAAAACCAGCCCCTCCACCCCTATATATAGTGGGGAGGCACATGGGAGCTTCACCCTTGCCCTGGCGCAGCCTTCCCTCTCTCAAGTCCTCCTCCTCTCCCGCGGTGCTTGGCGAAGCCTGCTTGGATGCCACGCTCCTCCATCACCACCACACCGTCGTGCTGCTGCTGGATGGAGTCTTCCCCAACCTCTCCTCTCTCCTTGCTGGATCAAGGCATGGGAGGCGTCCACCGGGCTGTCACGTGTGTTGAGCAGCGGAGCCGTCCATTCGGCACTAGGATCTCCGGTGATTTGGATCACGACAGTCGACTCCTTCAACCCGTTCTCTTGAGCGCTTCCGCTTAGCGATCTACAAGGGTATGTAAATGCACTCTCCTTCCCTCGTTGCTAGTTTCTCCATAGATAGATCTTGGTGACACGTGAGGAAAATTTTGAATTTCTTTCGTTCCCCAACAGTTAGATCATCTACAAGCGATGCCGTCTCCGGAAGCTTACCTCCTGGCCAGATTTTACGTATTGGTGGCCGTTCTTCGTGCCAACTCGATTAGCCACCTTGAACAAATCGACAGCTCGCTAGTCATCGAGATCAGTTTCGAGAACCTAAATTATCGGCGCTGATAGAGGAATTTGATCTTTGAAGGGTTTTGACTCGAACACCGCTCGGCCTTAGATCGAGAGCAAACCGCCGAGTCAAAGATGGCAACTTGGAGCCCACGGACTCTCGGCGCAAGCTGCACTATCGAACCGGGGGTAATGAGTTCATGGCGAACTCAGATTCAGACCAGGTTCCTCCTATCGGCGGAGGCGGACTCGCCCGGACTCCAGATCCGTACTCTCGAAGTCCGCGCCAAGCAAGCATGGCGGAGGCATTGCATACTGGCCGACACTATGGACCCTCGTTTCCCCGTCAACCCTCGCTCCTAAGCGAGTGATAGAGGCAAAGGTGTCCGTCTTTCGATGAGATGTTGGTTTTCGCTTTGGAGGAAATCGACTTTGGTGATCCGACTACGAGCGTGTGAGGGCGTCGCTTAGCAATCGCTAAACCAACTCCGAGAGGTTATTGACCACGCGAACACGATCAACGACCACGAGGTCAGTTTCTGCGACAAGCGAAGAACAAGCAAGAAACTGAGATTGCAATCTGGATATTGCGAATATAAGATGAAAGCTTTATTGATCAAGGTGGGGTTACATGGCGCCTTTATGCAGTCGTTGAACACAAGCGAAATGCAGCGAAGTTGCAGCTATGGCGAACTTTTAATCTAAAAAACCCTAAGTATAAGCGGTGCCCTAAGGGCTGTATATATGGAGGAAGGGAATTTCGTGGCCCTTGGTGGAGGGTCGAAATCAACCCTATCTCTTGTTCCCCACATACGGACTCTAAAAATAGCCTATACTTGTGTATTTCGAAATTACAAGGGCCTGGCCCAATAATAAGGTGTGCAGCACCTAGAATAGCCTCGGGACGAAATTTATGAAGTAGCATCTTGTATATTTCGTCCAAGGCTTCATGCACCCATTATGGTGGCTTCAAAGTCCTGAAATCATCACTTGTAACTCCGTTCTTGTTCCCCTTAGCATGGCATCATCTCCATGCTTGTTCTTGCTCAATGTCCATCCTTCTCCAAGCTAGGCCCTTCATTTGTAAGCAAAACAAATGTATCCAATTTAGGCAGCATCATATTCTCATGAACATTAGAATCATTACCAAGAAGCGGAAGTACGATAATTTAATTGGCGTCTGTGAGCTCTAGTAATTGGTCCGATTATATGTAGCGGTAGGGGCTGTGGGTGTAAAATGGTATTGATGTCCTCATCATCCTCCCTTCTTGAAATGAAGTCGTCCTCGTGAGCTCATCTTCCTCACCCAAATAAGGCTTCAAATCTGCAATGTTAAAAGTGGGACTAACCCCAAAATCTGCGAGGCAACTCAAGTTTATATGCATTATCATTTATTTTCTCCAACACCTTAAAGGGACCATCAGCACGTGGCATCAGCTTTGATTTGCAAATCAGGAAATCTATCCTTACGCAAATGTAAGCAAACAAGATCTCGGTGCAAACACAACATGTTTTCTACCCTTATCTCCAGCAAGTTTATATTTAGCATTCATCGCTCAATGTTTTCCTTTGTTGGGGAGCGTAGTAATTTCAAAAAATTCCTACGCACGCAAGACCATGGTGATGGCATAGCGAGAGGGAGAGTGTCGTCCACGTACCCTCGTGAACCGAAAGCGGGCGTTATAACAAGCGGTTGATGTAGTCGTGCGTCTTCACGATCCGACCGATCCAAGTACCGAGCGTCGGCACCTCCGAGTTCGCACGTTCAGCTCGATGGCGATCCCGGGCTCGATCCAGCAAAGCGTCGGGGATGAGTTCCGTCGACCTGACGGCGTGGTGGCGATGATGATGCTCCACCGGCGCGGGGCTTCGCCTAAGCTCATGACGATATGACTTCACCGGCGCGGGCCGCCTAAGCTCATGACGATATGACCGAAGTGGAATATGGTGGAGGGGCACCGCTGCGGCTAAACGATCCGTAGATCAACTTGTGTGTCATGGGGTGCCCCTGCCCCGTATATAAAGGAGCAAGGGGGTGCGGCCAGCCCTAAGGCGGCGCTGGAGAGTCCTACTCCCGGGAGTAGGACTCCCCCTTCTCCTAGTTGGATTAGGATTGGGGAGGGGAAGAGGGAAGAGGCGCGCCCCTCTCCTGTCCTATTCGGACTAGAGGGAGGGCGCGCGGCCTGCCTGGCGGCCTTCCTCTTCTCCTTATGGCCCATCAAGGCCCATTGACCCCCGAAGTTCAGTAACCCCGGTGTTCGGTAAAATCCTGTTTTCATCGGAACCTTTCCGAAGTCAAACATAGGCTTCCAATATATCAATCTTTATGTCTCGACCATTTGAGACTCCTCGTCATGTCGTGATCACATCGGGACTCGAACAACCTTGGTACATCAAAACTTATAAACTCATAATGAGCTGTCGCCGAAGCGTTAAGCGTGCGGACCCTACGGGTTCGAGAACTATGTAGACATGACCTAGAACCATTCTCGGTCAATAACCAATAGCGGAACCTGGATGCCCATATTGGTTCCTACATATTCTCTGAAGATCTTTATCGGTCAAACCGCATAACGACATCGTTGTTCCCTTTGTCATCGGTATGTTACTTACGAGATTGATCGTCGGTATCAATACCTAGTTCAATCTCGTTGCCGGTAAGTCTCTTTACTCGTTCCGTAATACATCATCTCACAACTAACTCATTAGTTGCAATGCTTACAAGGCTTATGTGATGTGTATTACCGAGAAGGCCGAGAGATACCTCTCCGACAATCGGAGTGACAAAACCTAATCTCGAAATCGCCAACCCAACAAGTACCTTTGGAGACACCTGTAGTACTCCTTTATAATCACCCGATTCGTTGTGACGTTTGGTAGTACCAAAGTGTTCCTCCGATAGCAGGAGTTGCATAATCTCATAGTTACGAGGAACATGTATAGGTCATGAAGAAAGCAATAGCAATATACTAAGCGATCAAGTGCTAAGCTAACGGAATGGGTCATGTCAATCACATCATTCTCCTAATGATGTGATCCCATTAATCAAATGACAACACATGTCTATGGTTAGGAAACATAACCATCTTTGATTAATGAGCTAGTCTAGTAGAGGCATACTAGTGACTATCTGTTTGTCTATGTATTCACACATGTATTATGTTTCGGTTAATACAATTCTAGCATGAATAATAAACATTTATCATGATATAAGAAATAAATAATAACTTTATTATTGCCTCTAGGGCATATTTCCTTGATCTCCCACTTGCACTAGAGTCAATAATCTAGATTACGGTAATGATTCTAACACCCATGGAGTCTTGGTGCTGATCATGTTTTGCTCGTGGAAGAGGCTTAGTCAGCAGGTGCGCAACATTCAGATCCGTATGTATTTTGCAAATCTCTATGTCTCCCACTTGGACTTGGTCCCGAATGGAATTAAGCGTCTCTTGATATGCTTGGTCCTCTTGTGAAATCTGGATTCCTTTGCCAAGGCAATTGCACGATATTATCACGAGAAGATCTTCATTGGTCGATGCACTAGGTATGACACCTAGATCGGAAATGAACTCTTTCATCAGACTCCTTCATTTCTGCTTCGAAGCAGCTATGTACTCCGCTTCACATGTAGATCCATACGGCCTTTGTTTAGAACTGCACCAATGAGCAGCTCCACCGTTTAATAAAAACACGTATCCGGTTTGCGATTTAGAATCGTCGGATCGGTGTCAAAACTTACATCGGCGTAACCATTTCGACTAGCTCTTTGTCACCTCCATATCGAGAAACATATCCTTAGTCCTTTTCGGTATTTCGGGATGTTCTTGACGCTGTCGATGATCCACTCTGGATTACTTTGGTACCTTCTGCCAAGCTTCTTTGCTAAGCATCGTCGGTCTGGTACACAGCATTGCATACATGATAGAGCCTATGGCTGAAGCATAGGAACATCTTTCATTTCTCTCTATCTTCTGCTGTGGTGGGGCATTGAGTCGACTCAATCTTACACCTTATGTCTGGTAAAAACCTTTCTTTGCACGATCCATTTTGAACTTTTCAAAACTTTATCAAGGTATGTGCTTTGTGAAAGTCAATTAAGCGTCTTGATCTATCTCTATAGATCTTGATGCCCAATATATAAGCAACTTCACGAGGTCTTTCATTGAAAAACTTTTATTCAAGTATCCTTTTATGCTATCCAGAAATTCTATATCATTTCCAATCAATAATATATCGTCCACATATAATATCAGAAATGCTCTGAGCTCCACTCACTTTCTTGTAAATCTGAGGCTTCTCCAAAAGTGCATATAAAACCATATCTTTGATCACACTATCAAGCGTTTATTCAACTCGAGAGGCTTGCAGGACCATAAATTGATCGTTGGAGCTTGCACTTTGTTAGCACCCTTTGGATCAACAAAACCTTCTGGTTGCATCATATACAACTCTTCTTCTAGAAATCCATTCAAGAATGCAGTTTTACATCCATTTGCCAAATTTCATAATCATAAAATCGGCAATTGCTAACATGATTCGGACAGACTTAAGCATCGCTTCTGGTGAGAAAGTCTCATCGTAGTCAACCCCTTGAACTTGTCGAAAACCTTTCGCAACAAGTCGAGCTTTGTAAACGATTACATTACCATCGGCGTCGGTCTTCTTCTTAAAGATCCATTTATTCTCAATGGCTTGCCGATCATCGAACAAGTCAACCAAAATCCATACTTTGTTCTCATACATGGATCCCATCTCAGATTTCATGGCTTCCAGCCATTTTGCGAATCTGGGCTCACCATCGCTTCTTCATAGTTTGTAGGTTCGCCATGGTCAAGTAACATGACTTCGAGAATAGGATTACCGTACCACTCAGTGCGTATTTTACTCTGGTTGACCTCTGAGTTCGGTAGCAACTTGATCTGAAGTTTCATGATCAACATCATTAGTTTCCTCACTAATTGGTGTAGTTGTCACAGGAACCATTTCTTGTGATGAACTACCTTCCAATAAGGAGCGAGATCTGATTATCTCATCAAGTTCTACTTTCCTCCCTCACTTCTTTGAGAGAAACTCCTTCTCTAGAAAGGATCCGAATTAACAGCGAAAATCTTGCCTTGGATCTGTGATAGAAGGTGTACCCATGATCTCCTTTGGGTATCCTATGAAGACACATTTCTCCGATTTGGGTTCGAGCTTATCTGGTTGAAGTTTCTTCACATAAGCATTGCAGCCCCAAACTTTAAAGCGACAACTTTGGTTTCTTGCCAAACCACAGTTCATCGGTGTCGTCTCAGCGGACTTAGATGGTGCCCTATTTAGCGTGAATGCGGCCGTCTCTAAAGCATATCCCCAAAGCGATAGCGGTAAATCAGTAAGAGACATCATAGATCGCACCATATCAAGTAAAATGCGATTCTGACGTTCGGACACACCATTTCTCTGTGGTGTTCGGGTGGCGTGAGTTTGAAACTATTCCACATTGTTTCAAATGTAAACCAAACTCGTAACTCAAATATTCTCCTCCACGATCAGATCGTAGAAACTTTATTTTCTTGTTACGATGATTTTCCACTTCACTCTGAAATTCTTTGAACTTTTCAAATGTTTCAGATTTGTGTTTCATTAAGTAGATATACCCATATCTGCTCAAATCATCTGTGAAGGTGAGAAAATACGATACCATGCGTGCCTCAACATTCATTGGACCACAAACATCGGTATGTATGATTTCCAACAAATCAGTTGCTCGCTCCATAGTTAGGAGAGCGGCGTTTTAGTCATCTTGCCCATGAGGCACGGTTACTTAAGTACCAAGTGATTCATAATCAAGTGATTCGAAGCCCATCGGTATGGAGTTTCTTCATGCGTTTTACACCGATATGACCCAAGCGGCGATTGCCACAAATAAGTTGCATTATCATTATCAACTCTGCATCTTTTGGTTTCAACACTATGAATATGTGTATTACTACTATCGAGATTCAATAAAAATAGACCACTCTTCAAGGGTGCATGACCATAAAGATATTATTCATATAAATAGAACAACCATTATTCTCATCTTAAATGAATAACCGTCTCGCATCAAACAAGATCCAGATATAATGTTCATGTATGGCGGCACCAAATAACAATTATTTAGGTCTAAAACTAATCCCGATGGTAGATGTAGAGGTAGCGTGCCGACCGCGATCACATCGACTTTGGAACCATTTCCCAGCGCATCGTCACCTCGTCCTTAGCCAATCTTACGGCAATCCGTAGTTCTGTTTGAGTTGCAAATATTAGCAGAACCGGTATCAAATACCGGTACTACTGCGAGTATTAGTAAGGTACACATCAATAACATGTATATCACATATACCTTTGATCACCTTGCCATCCTTCTTATCCGCCAAATACTTGGGGCAGTTCCGCTTCGATGTCGGTTTGCTTGCGGTAAAAACACTCGATTTCAGGCTTAGGTCCGGACTTGGGTTTCTTCTCTTGAGCAGCAACTTTCTTGCTGTTCTTTTGAAGTTCCTTCTTCTTTCCTTTGCCCTTTTCTTGAAACTAGTGGTCTTGTTGACCATCAACACTTGATGCTCTTTCTTGATTTCTACCTCCATGACTTTTAGCATTGCGAAGAGCTCGGGAATTGTTTTGGTCATCCTTGCATATTATAGTTCATCACGAAGCTCTTGTAGCTTGGTGGCGATGATTGGAGAATTCATCAATGACACTATCATCGGAAGAGTAACTCCCGGTTGAATCAAGTGATTATTATACCCGGACATTTTGAGTATATGTTCCTTGTGAACTATTCTCCTCCATCTTGCAGCTATAGAACTTATTGGAACTTCATATCTCTCAATCCGGGCATTTGCTTGAAATATTAACTTCAACTCTGGAACATCTCATATGCTCCATAGCGTTCAAAAGCGTCGTTGAAGACCGGTTCTAAGCCGTAAAGCATAGCACTTGAACTATAGAGTAGTCATCAGCTTTGCTCGCGGGCGTTCACAACACGGCGTTGCTCTGCGGCAGGCACGGCACCAGCGGTGCTTCGGGGCGTAATTCTTACATGCAGCAATGAGGATAATCCTCAAATTCGGACCCAGTCCGTGTAATTACTACCATCATCTTTCAACTTTGCTTTCTCAAGGAGCGCATTAAAATTCAACGGAACAACAGCACGAGCCATCTATCTCGATAAACATAGACAAGCAAAATACTATCGGTACTAAGTTCATGATAAATTTAAGTTTAATTAATCATATTAAAAACTCCCACTTAGGCAGACATCTCTCTAGTCATCTAAGTGATTCGTGATCCAAATCAACTAAACCATGTCCGATCATCACGTGAGATGGAGTAGTTTCAATGGTGAACATCACTATGTTGATCATATCTACTATATGATTCACGTTCGACCTTCGGTCTCCGTGTTCGAGGCCATATCTGTTATATGCTAGGCTCGTCAAGTTTAACCTGAGTATTCGCGTGTGCAACTGTTTTGCACCGTTGTATTTGAGCGTAGAGCCTATCACACCCGATCATCACGTGGTGTCTTAGCACGAAGAACTTTACATAGCGGTGCATACTCGGGAGAACACTTCTTGATAATTTTAGTGAGAGATCATCTTATAATGCTACCGTCAATCAAAGCAAGATAAGATGCATAAAGGATAAACATCACATGCAATCAATATAAGTGATATGATATGGTCATCATCATCTTGTGCTTGTGATCTCCATCGCCGACTTACCGTCATGATCACCATCGTCACGGTAGCGACACCTTGATCTCCATCGTAGCATCGTTGTCGTCTAGCCAACTATTGCTTCTCGACTATCGCTCTGCTTAGTGATAAAGTAAAGCAATTACATAGCTTTGCATTTCATACAATAAGCGACAACCATATGGCTCCTGCCGATTGCCGATAACTTCGGTTACAAAACATGATCATCTCATACAATAAAATATAGCATCACGTCTTGACCACATCACATCACAACATGCCTGCAAAAACAAGTTAGGCGTCCTCTACTTTGTTGTTGCAAGTTTTACGTGGCTGCTACGGGCTGAGCAAGAACCGTTCTTACCTCGCATCAAAACCACAGCGATAGTTTGTCAAGTTGGTGCTGTTTTAACCTTCGCAAGGACGGGCGTAGCCACTCAGTTCAACTAAAGTGAGAAAGCAGACACCGCGGTCACCTTTAAGCAACTAGTGCTCGAGCGGTGAAACCAGTCTCGCGTAAGCGTCTGGCGTAATGTCGGTCGGGCGCTTCATCTCACAATACCGCCGAACCAAAGTATGACATCTTTGGTAAGCGGTATGACTTATATCGCCCACAACTCACTTGTGTTCTACTCGTGCATATGACATCAGCGCATAAAACCAGGCTCGGATGCCCTTTGTTGGGGAGCGTAGTAATTTCAAAAATTTCCTCGCGCACGCAAGACCATGGTGATGGCATAGCAGAGAGAGGGAAATGTCGTCACGTACCCTCGTGAACCGAAAGCGGGCGTTATAACAACGCGGTTGATGTAGTAAATGCGTCTTCACGATCCGACCGATCCAAGTACGAGCGTCGGCACCTCCGAGTTACGCACGTTCAGCTCGATGGCGATCCCGGGCTCCGATCCAGCAAAGCGTCGGGGATGAGTTCCGTCGACCTGACGGCGTGGTGGCGATGATGATGCTCCACCGCGCGGGGAGCCGCCTAAGCTCATGACGATATGACTTCTCCGGCGTGGGGCTTCGCCTAAGCTCATGACGATATGACGAAGTGGAATATGGTGGAGGGGCACCTGCGGCTAAAGCGATCCGTAGATCAACTTGTGTGTCATGGGGTGCCCCCTGCCCCGTATATAAAGGAGCAAGGAAGTGCGGCCAGCCCTAGAGGCGGCGCTGGAGAGTCCTACTCCCAGGAGTAGGACTCCCCCCTCCTAGTTGGATTAGGATTGGGGAGGGAAGAGGGAAGGGCGCCCCCTCTCCTTGTCCTATTCGGACTAGAGGGGGGGGCGCGCGGCCTGCCTGGCGGCCCTTCCTCTTCTCCCTATGGCCCATCAAGGCCCATTGACCCCCGGGGTTCGGTAACCCGGTGTTCGATAACGTCTGTTTTCATCGGAACCTTTCGAAGTCAAACATAGGCTTCAATATATCAATCTTTATGTCTCGACCATTTGAGACTCCTCGTCATGTCGTGATCACATCCGGGACTCGAACAACCTTGGTACATCAAAACTTATAAACTCATAATGAACTATCATCGAAGCGTTAAGCGTGCGGACCCTACGGGTTCGAGAACTATGTAGACATGACCTAGAACCATTCTCGGTCAATAACCAATAGCGGAACCTGGATGCCCATATTGGTTCCTACATATTCTCTGAAGATCTTTATCGGTCAAACCGCATAACGACATCGTTGTTCCCTTTGTCATCGGTATGTTACTTACGAGATTCGATCGTCGGTATCAATACCTAGTTCAATCTTGTTACGGTAAATCTCTTTACTCGTTCCGTAATACATCATCTCACAACTAACTCATTAGTTGCAATGCTTTGACAAGGCTTATGTGATGTGTATTACCGAGAAGGCCAGAGATACCTCTCCAGACAATCGGAGTGACAAAACCTAATCTCGAAATCGCCAACCCAACAAGTACCTTTGGAGACACTGTAGTACTCCTTTATAATCACCCGATTCGTTGTGACGTTTGGTAGTACCAAAGTGTTCCTCCGATAAGCATGGGAGTTGCATAATCTCATAGTTACAGGAACATGTATAGGTCATGAAGAAAGCAATAGCAATATACTAAGCGATCAAGTGCTAAGCTAACGGAATGGGTCATGTCAATCACATCATTCTCCTAATGATGTGATCCCATTAATCAAATGACAACACATGTCTATGGTTAGGAAACATAACCATCTTTGATTAATGAGCTAGTCTAGTAGAGGCATACTAGTGACTATCTGTTTGTCTATGTATTCACACATGTATTATGTTTCCGGTTAATACAATTCTAGCATGAATAATAAACATTTATCATGATATAAGAAATAAATAATAACTTTATTATTGCCTCTAGGGCATATTTCCTTCCGTCTCATCTTTGGCCAAAAGAAATGTGTAGCAAGTACATCCTCCATCTTCTTCACGCCAAAGTGTCCCATTAGTCCTCCTCCATCGCCTCCTGCAACAACAAAAGGCGAGCAGAGCTAGCTGGAATGCATAGCTTGTTAGCACGAACACAAATCCATCATTAACGACGAACTTGTTCCACGTTCTTCCTTCTTTACAATTCTGCAATACATCTTTAAAATCAGCATCATGCATATTGATCTTTGATGGTCTCCAAACCAAATATTTTGAAGTCAAGTTGTGAAAGCATAGTATAAGCGACGAGACAATGCATCAACAATAACATTTTCTTTACCCTTCTTGTGTTTAATGACATAAGGAAAGTCTCAATGAATTCAACCCATTTAGCATGTCTACGATTCAGTTTAGCTTGACTTTTAATATGTTTCAAACATTCATGATCAGAATGTATAACAAATTCTTTGGGCCATAAATAATGTTGCCATGTTTCTAAAGTCGAGTAACATCCCAAAATTCTAAATTTTGGAATGTTATAATAAATAAATAGTTTTGATTGATTGATTGTTTGTTGTGTGATTTATTGTGTGAAATTGAGTGAAATTTGAAACTTTCTGAAAGTTGAATGACAGGGAATGAAATGACTTTCCCAAACTTCCACCTTGCATTTATGATCTCCATGAATTCAAATTATTTTCATCACAAAACCCGGAGAGAAGATGACATGACTTCTTCCATTTATTTGAATGACAAAGGGTGTTGAAAATATTTGAATTTCATTTGGAAAATATTTCCAATTCTGAAACTTTATGCAACTCAATGATTTTCACGAGAGAAGATAAAATGACTTCTTCAAATTAAATGAAATATGAGTTGGGAGTTTTAAAGAATTAAATTCAATGTTCTTTTGAATTTATTTTCAATTTGGAGTTATTTGAGTTTTATTCAAATTATTTTCTCCAAAAACAAAATATATAGAAAATAGGGTAACATGATTCCCTACATCAGAAAATTGGAGAGAAATTAATTTGAAGTCATTTTGGTATTTTAAAATGATTTTATTGGATTTTATTGGACCGGTAACACTGTGTGAATTATTAAAATTTGTGTGTATTTTATTTGAAGCTAAAATAGTGTTCATGTTGTAGAAAATCTTTTTCTGAAAATTTTGATATATTATATGCCTATATAAAATTTTATTTATTTCTGTTTTGTTGTCTCTGTCAAAAAAAAAATTTGCTGCGCTCGCCGGGTTAAGGCCAAGTTAGCCCGGCCCGCCAAGGCCATCCACCGCACGCACCTAGGGAGCCAGGAGCCAAGGTTTCCTATTCCTTTACAAATCCTAGTAGGATTTGATCCCGTTCGTTATTCCGTTTATTCGATTTGTTTCTAGATCTTTTCCCTTTTGTTTCCTAATCCTAGTCTATTTCTTGTCCCTACCCAAGCAAAGCCCTCCCTCCCCACTATAAATACCCAAGCACCCCCCTCCAACACATCAAACCAACACCTCTCCTCTCCTCTCCTCTCGCTCCTCCATGACAGTGAGAAGCAACAACACCACCGCCGCCAAGTGCCGCCGCGCCGCCTCGACCTCTCCTGAGGTTTATATGATCTCCTCTCCACCGTCCCGTGATCTCCTTTACTCTAGGAGCAACTGCAATATCGGATCCGATCTTCTTCCCCAACTCCGACGACTACTCGGTGAGATCCACGAAATCCGTAATTCATTTTTTTCAAAAATAGCAATCTTAGAAAATTCATATCTCTTAGAGTTTTTAGTATTTTGAGTGATTCCAATTGCTATGTGTCACAAATTTGCTGAAGTTTCTGTTAGTTTCTCTGGATTTCAAATTTGAGTAGTTTAAATTTGAATTTGATAAATCTTGTTCAGATTAGTATTTTGGCCATAACTTGAGTTTAAAAATAGGTTTTTAATTAATTCTTTTGCTCCTGGTCTCTAAGACCTTTGTTTATACAGTAGTATTTAGTATTTTATTTTCAGGTTAATTTAAATTAGGATTTTAGCAAAACAGTACTGTTTTACTTATAGTTCTGTTTTAGCCATTTCTTTATTGTTTTATTAGTTTCAAATTATTTATTTTGTCACTCTTAAAAAAATTAGTTTTGTTTATGTTAGTCAACAAAAGAAAATTTTGTTTTATTTTAAAATTTTATTTTACTTAGTTTTGTATGAAAACTTATTTAGATCATAGTTAGAGTTTTATAAAAGCTTTTTATTTGTTTTGTTTTGCAAATAAAATTTTATGGAAAAATACTTTCTGTGAAATTAGTTATTTTACATTTTATTTTCTGTTAAATTATTAGTTTAGTGTTTTAATTGCTGTTATGTTTTTTTTTTACTTAGGGCAAAACTATGTTAGATGCTTGTAGCAAAGTCATAGATTTTCGTTAGTAGTTTTCTTTCTAGTTCTATTTGTAGCTTCTTTGGAATTTGTTGGAGTTTTATTATTGAGTTTTTTTTTGTTTTAATTGTTATTCGAGTGTTAGTATTGCTTGCTAGAGTGATTGCTTATGTGAATGTTATGTTTGACTTGTATAGAGTTTCTTGGAGAGTGACGAATAGTCCTATCAAATTTTGTGAGGCGTTGTTATCTTCATCAACGTACCGAGCAAGTTCACTTTGACCATGTTTTTCATACCTATGTGTTTTATTGCATCTAGTGTCATCTTAGCAACAATCCCTCCGAGAGTGAAATTGAATCCTTGTAGTTGAATAGTATGCATGAGGTAGGAACCCATCACCTGTTACCAAGCCGGGGCGTTATTTATTTTAATGCTACGCTATAGTAGGCGGGGTTGGTATGAGTGCTTCGGAGTGGTGTGAGAATGGAGGATCTCGTCAATGGCGACAACTCCATGATGGAACCTGCAAGGACTGCATCTTCAAGGCCTCAAGACTTCAAGACTCGAGACAAGAATTCAATACACACTCTTGGGTGAAGGGCGGTTGTGGGCACCTGGAGAAACCAGTGGTTGGCGGGATGCATGGAGAAGCGCCATGACATCTTGCGGAAGCTTCACCCAGACTCAAAGAGACGGAAGAATACTTCATGCCGGAAGCTTACATGCAACCGCAAGTCACTATGGGCTCTGGCTTGGTTGACCTTAGTGGTGAATCTGGCTGGGGCGGTGCTAGCAGATGTAGAACTACGGTAGGATTGGATGAGCACGGACGGTGGTCGGAGGAACTCTTGGAAGACCATGTTTTGGTCATCTTGTTCTCAAACACCACGAAGTGCGAGAGCGTAAAAGAGGATCGAATCTTGCGGGTAAAGTGTACAAACCTCTGCAGAGGGTTAAAAACCTAATCGATTAGCCGTGTCCCCGGTTACGGACAACTTGAGCATCTGGATATGGATCTATCTTGGAACTCTCAACACCGGACTGATAACTTAATTGTGGGCAACTTATGATGATTTTGGGCTATGAGACATCGGTTGGCGGAACCATGTCATGATAGAAAACTCCATAGTACAGACTTCATTTATTCCTTTGATGTAGGGAAAATAAATCAGCTTTTACACAAACAAAACTCAGACACAGAGCCACAAAGCCATATTGCATATAGTATAGTTTTATCATCTGTTTTCTCATGTTGTGATCTTGCGGTACATTCAATGTCTTGACCTACACGGCTGCAACGTATCATGTTGCAGATATGTTTCTTCCGACGAGTAAATGCAGTGCAGGGTTACGGTCTACACTCAACTTGCCGATGGTGTTGATGGGACTCCACACCGACTATTTGTTTCATTGTGACTTATGAGGTATATATCAGTTTCGTTAATTATACATGTGATTGCACTTTGATATATACATTGATGTCTGTGTGTGCCAACATCTTGATCCGAGGATGGCACAACCAACACGAAGGCTTGACCGTCGAGGTCGGGTCGCTTCTGAATATGGTATCGAGCACATGTTGGTGTGAAACGTGACCCTAGAAATCGGAAGGCCCCTTGGACAGGAAATCTCTAAAACTTTATTTTCAAAAGGATCCTTTACTTCTCGTCTTTTCTGATTTTATCAAATAGATCCTCTCACTCAAATAGTTAGAATATCCCCCTTATCCTTGATCACCCGGAGGATCAACTGAAGACGCTCCAAGAAGGATTAGATATCGGAGAACTGATGACCACTTCAGAGTAAAGAGGATTTCACCATGCATTAGAAGAGTTGAAGCTGCAACAATTGAAGACTCCGAAGACTAGAAGAATTTGAAGTTCCTGAAGAATTATTTGACCTTTAGAAGACCAAACCCCTGTTACACACTTACGTTAGATGCGGCGATTTGTGAGCTGTCATTTGTTTGATGTTTTCCGACAGCCACAAAATAAAACTCGTTTCTTCAAAAACTATTGTTTGTATTGTGTGTATATCCCTCCATTCTTCTCTCATATCTCATCCCAAAACTTTTGGACCCATTAGATGATGAATGAAGTTGGACCGGTATTCTCTGGACCGACAACCCAGCCGGAGGTAGAGCTATGGATTCAGAACATGGAGAATCACTTCGGGAGCAATTTGGTTTCAAGGAAGAATGAAGTATCATATGCTCTTCAGTACTTTGAAGGAAGTGCTGCAACCTGGTGGAAAATGCATCAAGCCATACAAGGATTTAATGGAGCAAAGACTTGGGAAGAATTCAAGAAGACTCTGACAAGATCTCGTCTTATCCGGAAGCACCATGATACACCAAGAAATAAACCTTGTGCCTGCAAGATTTGCGGAGAAATAGGACACACCCAGGAGGAACACAAGGATGGATTCCCTCATTGTGAGGAGAAACACCCAGCTGAGGAATGCCCAACTAGTCAGGTGACTTGTTTGTTGTGTGAAGGAACCACCCACTACCCGACTCAGTGTCACATTTACCCCGTGGTGCAACAAACTATTCAAGAGCAGGAAGAAGGAATGAAAGAAGCCCTCCGAGAAGTTATGATAGAACATGTGATGAAGAAATGTGTTGAAGACCCTGATGGAGAAGGCCTCAACAGATTTTACTCCAATGCCTGCTATTCATGTGGAGAAGAAGGACATTTTTCGCGAGATTGCACCAAGGAAAGAAAAGAGTATCTGGGATATTTCCGACAGCGAAGTGAAGTTTGACCCTCGGAAATAGAAGCTCTGATCATTACAGAGAAATCCAGAAGAGAAAAGAAGGCAACCCTAGAACAACACAATTTTTGCAGAGAAGGACCTGAGTCATATCACTTATTACAGGTGCAAGGATTTAGGTCATTACGCTAGTAAATGTCGAGAAAAGAAGCCAAGAATCCAAGGAGCCTACATAATCACAAAGAAGCCCGAGACATGTCGGAAGTCATTTGTTTTCGCTGCAAGGAAGCAGGACATTATGCTACTAAATGTCACAACAAGATGAAAGCTGGAGTTGAGTAGTTGGAATTTTAATATTGGAAACAAGGGTAGTAGAAAGCAATTTCATTTTCATGAGTTCAATGAGTTGAGTTATGTAATGGGTGCTCGAGTTTGTAATGGATTCATGAAATCAATAAAGTTAAGGTGACATGTTTTCATATGTTTAATTGTATGAGTTGTTACTCTATGAACACGGTTTTGACCATTTTCGAGGATATGAGAAATATGGTCTATGGATGGATTTGTGAATTTCATTTTAAGGGTGATAGTACCCTATGAAGAACACTAGACCAATGGAAATGGAAATGTGTCCCACAGGTTGGAGTTTGGAAAAAATGAGTTGGAGTTTTATCTTTGATATGATGGTATGAAGAAATGAAATGTTATTGGATTTAAAGTGGTGTAATGTTGGAAAATGGAACAATTGTAACTCCCACAATGAGTTCAAGCTGTGCAAGTATTGAAGTGGGCCCATAACCCACAGGCCCAGGAAATTAATAAGGATCAAGAATTCCTGGGAAGAAGAAATATTGGAACAAGCTATGATTTGATCAGCGAGATGTTTACGAGGAGGTTACATAAAAACCGAGAGTTGTGAAGAAAGCGATAGATGTTTTGTTTGGCTTGCAGAACCAAAGGATTTACCGATCCTGTTCAATACAGGAGAAATTCTGCAATGCTTGTGAGAATGCCCGAGTGTTAGAAATACGAGATTAAGCTAAACCTTATCTGAGGGTAATGATGCGGGTGCGGAATGGATTGATCACCATACCGACTTACTCGTATCATTCGCTCTTGCTATTTGGAATGGTAAATCTGAGAGACTTACCCATAGTAGAGAGATGCGATGTCAAAGCCTTGTTTAAACCCTAGAATGGTAGGACGGTTGATCCATGTACAGCAACCGTTGCCAATAAATAGGATATCGGTGAGATTCAACCCGGCCATTTTCCTGCAGGAGAAGCCATAAATTGTTGACCGCCGGGGAGGTTACGATAGTCTCTTAGTATTGACGACGGACATGTCGATATGAAGATCCACTCTTGGAAGAATCTCATCGAGATTGAGAGGACACGAGATTTTGAGAAAAGTCATGCCCGACGGAAGAGCACCGATGAAAGATTTATCCGAAGAATATGAGAAGACCGACACCATCAACCCAAAGGATGGAGTACATGAATTTTGTCAGAACCATAACCCTATTTTTAAGTGTGGTAGCACACTAGACTATTCCGATTGATGGGTTTGCTAGAAGACCCCCAAACCCTAACCTTTTCTTGCTGCCTCTTCGAATCTCGAGGACGAGATTCATTTTAAGTGTGGTAGGTTTGTAACATCCCAAAATTCTAAATTTTGGAATGTTATAATAAATAAATAGTTTTGATTGATTGATTGTTTGTTGTGTGATTTATTGTGTGAAATTGAGTGAAATTTGAAACTTTCTGAAAGTTGAATGAGAGGGAATGAAATGACTTTCCCAAACTTCCACCTTGCATTTATGATCTCCATGAATTCAAATTCTTTTCATCACAAAACCCTGGAGAGAAGATGACATGACTTCTTCCATTTATTTAAATGACAAGGGGTGTTGAAAATATTTGAATTTCATTTGGAAAATATTTCCAATTCTGAAACTTTATGCAACTCAATGATTTTCACGAGAGAAGATAAAATGACTTCTTCAAATTAAATGAAATATGAGTTGGGAGTTTTAAAAGAATTAAATTCAATGTTCTTTAGAATTTATTTTCAATTTGGAGTTATTTGAGTTTTATTCAAATTATTTTCTCCAAAACAAAATATATAGAAAATAGGGTAACATGATTCCCTACATCAGAAAATTGGAGAGAAATTAATTTGAAGTCATTTTGGTATTTTAAAATGATTTTATTGGATTTTATTGGACCGGTAGCACTGTGTGAATTATTAAAATTTGTGTGTATTTTATTTGAAGCTAAAATAGTGTTCATGTTGTAGAAAATCTTTTCTGAAAATTTTGATATATTATATGCCTATATAAAATTTTTATTTATTTCTGTTTTGTTGTCTCTGTCAAAAATTTTTTTTTGCTGCGCCCTTGGCCAAGGCCAAGCCAGTGACCCGGCGCCAAGGCCATCCACCGCACGCACCTAGGGAGCAGGGGAGCCAGGTTTCCTATTCCTTTACAAATCCTAGTAGGATTTGATCCCGTTCGTTATTCCGTTTATTCGATTTGTTTCTAGATCTTTTCCTTTTGTTTCCTAATCCTAGTCTATTTCTTGTCCCTACCTAAGCAAAGCCCTCCCTCCCCACTATAAATACCCAAGCACCCCCTCCAACACATCAAACCAACACCTCTCCTCTCCTCTCCTCTCCGCTCCTCTCTGCAGCAGCAGCAGTGCAACACCACACCCCGCCGCCAAGTGCCGCCCCATGGCTCCTCGACCTCTCCTGAGGTTTATATGATCTCCTCTCCACCGTCCCGTGATCTCCTTTCCTCTAGGAGCAACTGCAATATCGGATCCGATCTTCTTCCCCAACTCCGACGACTACTCGGTGAGATCCACGAAATCCCGTAATTCATTTTTTCAAAAATAGCAATCTTAGAAAATTCATATCTTTTAGAGTTTTTAGTATTTTGAGTGATTCCAATTGCTATGTGTCACAAATTTGCTGAAGTTTCTGTTAGTGTCTCTGGATTTCAAATTTGAGTAGTTTAAATTTGAATTTTATAAATCTTGTTCAGATTAGTATTTTGGCCATAACTTGAGTTTAAAAATAGGTTTTAATTAATTCTTTTTGCTCCTGGTCTCTAGGACCTTTGTTTATACAGTAGTATTTAGTATTTTATTTTCAGGTTAATTTAAATTAGGATTTTAGCAAAACAGTACTGTTTTACTTATAGTTCTGTTTTAGCCATTTCTTTATTGTTTTATTAGTTTCAAATTATTTATTTTGTCACTCTTAAAAAATTAGTTTTGTTTATGTTAGTCAACAAAAGAAAATTTTGTTTTATTTTAAAATTTTATTTTACTTAGTTTTGTATGAAAACTTGTTTAGGTCATAGTTAGAGTTTTATAAAAGCTTTTTATTTGTTTTGTTTTGCAAATAAAATTTGATGGAAAAATACTTTTTGTTAAATTAGTTATTTTACATTTTATTTTCTGTTAAATTATTAGTTTAGTGTTTTAATTGCTGTTATGTTTTTTTACTTAGGGCAAAACTATGTTAGATGCTTGTAGCAAAGTCATAGATTTTCGTTAGTAGTTTTCTTTCTAGTTCTATTTGTAGCTTCTTTTGAATTTGTTGGAGTTTTATTATTGAGTTTTTTTGTTTTAATTGTTATTCTGAGTGTTAGTATTGCTTGCTAGAGTGATTGCTTATGTGAATGTTATGTTTGACTTGTATAGAGTTTCTTGAGAGTGACGAATAGTCCTATCAAATTTTGTGAGAGCGTTGTTATCTTCATCAACGTACCGAGCAAGTTCACTTTGACCATGTTTTCATACCTATGTGTTTTATTGCATCTAGTGTCATCTTCGCAACAATCCCTCGATGAGTGAAATTGAATCCTTGTAGTTGAGTAGTATGCATGAGGTAGGAACCCATCACCTGTTACCAAGCCGGGGCGTTATTTATTTTAATGCTACGCTATAGTAGATGGGGTTGGTATGAGTGCTCGGGAGTGGTGTGAGAATGGAGGATCTCGTCAATGGCGACAACTCCATGATGGAACTGCAAGGACTGCATCTTCAAGGCCTCCAGACTTCAAGACTCGAGACAAGAATTCAATACACACTCTTGGGTGAAGGGCGGTTGTGGGCACCTGGAGAAACCGATGGTTGGCGGGATGCATGGATAAGCGCCATGACATCTTGCGAGCTTCACCCAGACTCAAAGAGGCGGAAGAATACTTCATGCCGGAAGCTTACCTGTGCAACCGCAAGTCACTATGGGCTCTGGCTTGGTTGACCTTAGTGGTGAATCTGGCTGGGGCGGTGCTAGCAGATGTAGAACTACGGTAGGATTGGATGAGCACGGACGGTGGTCGAGGAACTCTTGGAAGACCATGTTTGGTCATCTTGTTCTCAAACACCACGAAGTGCGAGAAGCGTAAAAGAGGATCGAATCTTGTGGGTAAAGTGTACAAACCTCTGCG
>JAHIAM010006962.1:0-21754 GCA_021605205.1 Aegilops longissima
GCCATTAGAGAACAAAGCAATCAAGACCCGGCAAGAGGAGCTTGCCGGGAAAATACTCAAGGCACGAAGGAAACAAGGCCCGGCAAGAGGAGCTTGCGGGAAGGCTTGGTGAGAGACAAGCTCCGTGGCGACAAGAACCTTTGCGGCAAGGTGCTTTCGCCGTGACAAGTGACCTCTCTACATCTCGCTCCAGCTCATCCGCCAGCGTGTGCACTGGGCTCTCCCAAGCACGCCCAGCGTGTCGGCGGGCTGTGCAGCCCGGGGGGAGCAGCGATAGCGGCCGACAAGCTACCATCGTGGCAAGCAGGCGCGCCAGCGGTCCTGTTACCTTTGTTGAGGCGGCGAGGCGGGCATTTATGACTCTTGTCCCTTGCCGCGAGTTAGGTATAGATCACTGTACCTTTGTACAAAGCGGTGTACCAACCTCTATTTTACTATCTTACCCATATCTACTTGCCACATGTGGTGACCCCTTGAGCCTATAAAAGGAGGCCCAAGTGCAGCGTGAAAGGTTCGATCCAGCTCGGCTTAGTTCATTCGACTCATATGAAGCCACACTCACTCGGGCTAGGTTTTGTAGCTCCCATTGCTCCCTAGCAAGAACACAATATAATCCACAAAGCAGCGGTAGGAGTATTATCTCTCCGGAGGCTCGAAGCTGGGTAAATCTGCTCGTGTGCATCGCTTGATCCGCTCTTTGTGCGATCTCCGCCCCCTCCGAACCACAAGGGACCCAGGTCCCATAGGTGTTAAATGGGTCACGATCAACTTCCCGACATCTTTGGCGCGCGGTAGGGGTCGTCGAGGCTGTGTGAACCCGATCCGGCGTTCACACGAGCAGTTTCTTCATCAACATCTTCGTCAACATGGCGCGAAGAAGAAGTCTTGGCAGCAGCCGAGCCGTCGCGTCGAACCCACCACCACCGGGCTGTCGGTGGTGGGGAAGCTAGCGGAGGAATGGGCGACGTCGAGAGAGCCCTAGCGCCGCCGAGTCCAAGGACAAGGCAGCGCGAGCATCGGCGTCGAGTTCGCACCGCATCCTTCTCGAGAGCCGCGGGACCCGGCGTCATGATGCTCGCGGCACCATCGCTCGTTGGATCAAGGCCAAGCTGGAGGATCGAGGCCCTCGAGACCGCATGCACACCGGCATCTTTGAGTGCGAAGCGAATCTGTCGCTTAGGCGGGATGCTGCTCCTCCTAACGGTTAGGAGTCGAGCACATCCGTTCTTAAACCGTGCGCCATTGCCACCCACCACACCAGCGGAAGCCTTGGCAAGAGCTCAGCTACTTCTAGACTACCCTCAACGGCCGATAAGGTCGGCGAATGGAAGGCCACAATTCGAGTCTCGCCGGCCGCCAGCAGCGCGTCCCTTGACAACCAAGTGCCTCGCAGCCGCGCGGCGACAAAGCGCGAGCTGATGGCGGCGAGACTTGCGGGGTGCAGCCACCGTACACTCCCCTTCCCGAAGGCCAAGATCGCCGACTCGCGGATCCACCTCGATGGCGACTCCACGGCATCGTCCGGATCCGCGAGCTTCGTCGCGACCAGCGCCAAGTTCTTGAAGCGGCAATAAGAAAGGCTTCGAACCGAATCGGCGCGGAGAAAGCGCCGTCAATCCGACCAGCGCCCGGGCCTTGTCGATATGCATGCGCCCGAAGAAGAACGGGCGACTTACCGTCTGTGATAGGTTGCCTGCGTTCACTCGTGAGCTGCGGCAAGTCCGATGGCCGACAAGAAAAACTTCAAGCCGGATGTGCGGGAGAAGTATGATGGCGGGACACACCATCGGAGTTCCTCGGCATCTACACCATCGCGGTGCGAGCTGCGGGGACGAGGCGACAAGATCCCGCCAACTACTTTCCCACAGTGCTCAAGCCAAGCGTCGAGATCTTGGCTCATGCACTTGCCGGACAGCTCTATTTCTTCTTGGGCGGTTGTGCCACCAGTTTGTCGGCGCCTTCACGGCGACCACAAGCCTCATGGCCAAGAGAGTGACCTTCACCTGCCGCCCGGAAGGAAGGAGAGTCCTGCGCCAAATTCATCTAGAGATTGATCAGTGCACTACAACATCGGGCGTCCACCTGCAGCGGTGATCGGTGCATTTCATCGAATGTCTTGAAACCGCGGGATGAGGAGAGATGGCGATGTGCAAAGTGAAAAACGTCGTGAGCTCTACGCCCTGGCCGACAAGTGTGAGCACGAAGAAGGAAGAAGACTCCAGGAGAGAATGTGGGGGCGAGAGTGCGATAGTGAGAGACCGCCCGGCAAGGAAAAGCCGTGGCGAAACAACGAAGGAAGAAAAACCAAAAAGTACTAGTTGTCGAGCAGTCCGGCAGCGGAGGTGGCGCCCGGCAAGGCTAAGGCTAGCGGCTCCGGCAAGGAGGTTGCGGTAGCGCCGACCGCCAAGCTGTGGCGGCCGTCGACAAACTGACAGCTCCAACAAGCGATCTTGTAAGATCCACCGCACCAAGGGCCACGACCTCGAGCTGCAAGAAAGTCGAGCAGCTTGTTGAGCTCGAGAGAGCTAAATCTGTGGCGAGACAAAGAAGGCCCACGAAGGTGCAGGTGCAGCAAATAATAAGAGACCGGTCAGGAGGACGCCTTGGCAAGGCCAAGCAGCGGCAAGGAGACAGACTCTCCAGCGGCGCGACAAGGAAGAAGAGCGAAGATGAGGATGGCGAAGACATGGAAGCGATGAAGCAGCGAGCAAGAGTTTGAAGGCAGCAGAGGTCCTTTGAGTTGGCGGTGGTGCTTCTCTGCATACCTCGCACCGCCAACTCAAGCAATGAATGTGCGAGGTTAATGCAGCGAGAACCATCCGTGAAAGTCGCGCAAACCTCACGAAGTGGTCCAACACGCCCATCATCTTTGACATTGAGGACCACCACGATCGCATCATCGTGGTCGGGTGCTTGCCGATGTTGGTCTCACCAACCATCCGCAACCTCAAGGTCACAAAGATGTTGATTGGCTGGGCCGGCCTAAACCTGATCTCCTGCGGTGCTCGAAGCTTCAAATCCACGACGGTGAGCTCGAAGAACTGGTACTTTCAAGGAATCAACCCGGGAAGGAGCAAGCCCAAAGGGAAGATCACGTTGCGGTAACATTTGGCGCGAGCTCAACTTCAGAACTGAGAGGTCACGTTTGGCGTTGCCGATTTCCCATTGCCCTACAATGGCATACTTGGCCGTCCGGCCTCGCCAAGTTCATGGCCGCCTCTCATCATGCTTACAACTTACTCAAGATGCCCGGCCGATAGCGTCATTTCTGTCCATGGCGACAAGAAGGATGCGCTTATCTGCGCCGACAAGATTTACCGGGATGCAGCAGCCGCGACAAGGACACATCATTAGTTGAATGATCTGATTGACATGACCCATTCCGTTAGCTTAACACTTGATCGTTTAGTATGTTAATGCTTTCTTCATGACCCATACATGTTCCTATAACTATGAGATTATGCAACTCCGTTTACGGAGGAACACTTTGGTACTACCAAGCGTCCAACGCATGCGGGTGATTATAAAGGAGTACTACAGGTGTCTCCAAAGGTACTTGTTGGGTTGGCGTATTTGAGATTAGGTTTTGTCCTCCGATTGTCGGAGAAGTATCTCTAGGCCTTCTCGGTAATACACATCACTTAAGCCTTGCAAGCATTACAACTAATGAGTTAGTTGTGAGATGATGTATTGAGCGAGTAAAGAGACTTACGTGCTTGAGATTGAACTAGGTATTGGATACCGACGATCGAATCTCGGGTAAGTAACATACCGATGACAAAGGGAACAACGTATATCGTTATGCGGTTTGACCGATAAAGATCTTAAGTAGAATATGTAGGAACCAATATGGGCATCCAGGTTCCGCTATTGGTTATTGACCGAGAATGGTTCTAGGTCATGTCTACATAGTTCTCGAACCCGTGGGTCCATACGCTAACGTTTGATGACAGTTCATTATGAGTTTATAAGTATTGATGCACGAAGTTTGTTGAGTCCGGATGTGATCACGGACATGGCGAGGAGTCTCGAAATGGTCGAGACATAAAGATTGATATATTGGAAGCCTAAGTTTTGACTTGGAAGGGTTCGAGTGAAAGCAGGATATTCTAGGAACAGGGGGTTACGGAACCCCAGGGGTATATGGGCCTTCATGGGCCACAAGGGAGAAGAGGAAGGGCCGGCCAGGTGGGCTGCGCCCCCTCCCCCTCTAGTCCGAATAGGACAAGGAGAGGCGGCTTCCCTCTTCCCCTCCCAATCTACTCCAACTAGGAGAGGGGAGTCCTACTCGGTGGGAGTAGGACTCCTCAGCGCCCTCTCCTAGGCCGGCCGCACCCCCTTGTCTCCTTTATATCTGAGGCGGGGGCACCCGATAACACACAAGTTGATCTCTGGATCTTTCCTTAGCCGTGTGCGGTGCCCCTTCCACCATATTCCACTTGGTCATATCGTCGCGAGCTTAGGCGAAGCCCTGCGCCGGAGAAGTCATATCGTCGCGGAGCTTGGCGAAGCCCTGCGTCGGTGGAGCATCAACATCGTCCTGCGCCGTCGTCTTGTGGAACTCATCCCGACACTTTGCTGGATCGGTCAGGGGATCGTCATCGAGCTGAGCGTGTGCAGAACTTCGGAGGTGCGTCGTTCGGTGCTTGGATCGGTCGGATCGTGAAGGCGTCGACTACATCAACAGCGTTGTTATAACGCTTCGCTTTCGGTCTCACAGTGCGTGGGCGGACCTCTCCCTCTCGTTGCTATGCCATCACCATGGTCTTGCGTGATCGTAGGAAATTTTTGAAATTACTCGTTCCCCAACAGATGGCATCCGAGCCTGGTTTTATGCGTTGATGTCATATGCGAGTAGAACACAAGTGAGTTGTGGGCGATACAAGTCATACTACCTACCAGCATGTCATACTTTGGTTCAGCGGTATTGTGAGATGAAGCGGCCCGGACCGACATTACGCGTGCGCTTCTGGCGAGACTGGTTTCACCGCTCAGAGCACTCGTTGCTTAAAGGTGACGGCGGGTGTCTGTCTCTCTCACTTTAGTTGAATCGAGTGTAGCTCGCCCGGTCCTTGAGAAGGTTAAAGCGGAGTCTATTTGACGAAATGTCGTTGTGGTTTTGATGCGTGGGTAAAGCGGTTCTTGCTCAGCCCGTAGCAGCCACGTAAAACTTGCAACAACAAAGTAGAGGGCGTCTAACTTGTTTTGCAGGGCATGTTGTGATGTGATGTGGTCAAGGCGTGATGCTATATTTTATTGTATGAGATGATCATGTTTTGTAACGAGTTATCGGCGTATGGCGGGAGCCATATGGTTGTCGCTTTATTGTATGAAATGCAAGCGCCATGTAATTGCTTTACTTTATCACTAAGGATTAGCGATAGTCGTAGAAGCAATAGTTGGCGAACGACAACGATGCTACGATGGAGATCAAGGTGTCGCGCGCGGTGGCGATGGTGATCATGGCGATTGCTTGGCGATAGAGATCACAAGCACAAGATGATGATGACCATATCATATCACTTATATTGATTGCATGTGATGTTTATCCTTTATGCATCTTATCTTGCTTTGATTGACGGTAGCATTATAAGATGATCTCTCACTAAAATTATCAAGAAGTGTTCTCCACGGTATGCACCGTTGCGAAAGTTCTTCGTCTTTGAGACACCACGTGATGATCGGGTGTGATAGGCTCTACGTTCAAATACAGCGGGTGCAAAACAGTTGCGCACGCAGAATACTCGAGGTTAAACTTCACGAGCCTAGCATATAACAGATATGGCCTCGGAACACGAGAGACCGAAAGGTCAGCGTGAATCATATAGTAGATATGATCAACATAGTGATGTTCACCATTGAAACTACTCCATCTCACGTGATGATCGGACATGGTTTAGTTGATTTGGATCACGTAATCACTTAGATGACTAGAGAGATGTCTGTCTAAGTGGGAGGTTTTAATATGATTAATTAAACTTAAATTTATCATGAACTTAGTACTGATAGTATTTTGCTTGTCTATGTTTCTTTGTAGATAGATGGCTCGTCTTTGTTGTTCCGTTGAATTTTAATGCGTTCCTTGAGAAAGCAAAGTTGAAAGATGATGGTAGCAATTACGGATTTGGGTCCGTAACTTGAGGATTATCCTCATTGCTGCACGGAAAAATTACGTCTGGAAGCACATTGGTAGCGAACTGCTGCGAATCTTGAGCGAAGTTATGAGCGTCAAAGCGAGGTGATGACTACTCAATAGTTGATGTGTGCCATGCTTTACGGCTTAGAACCGGGTCTTCAACGGCGTTTTGAGCGCCATGGAGCATATGAGATGTTCCAGGAGTTGAAGTTAATATTTCAAGCAAATGCCGGATTGAGAGATATGAAGTCTCCAATAAGTTCTATAGCTGCAAGATGGAGGAGAATAGTTACATCGGTGAGCACATACTCAAAATATGCAGGTATAACAATCACTTAATTCAGCTCGGAGTTAATCTTCCGGATGATAGTGTCATTGACGAATTCTCCAATCACGCCACCAAGCTACAAGAGCTTCGTGATGAACTATAATATGCAAGGGATGACTAAGACAATTCTGAGCTCTTCGCAATGCTAAAAGCATGGAGGTAGAAATCAGAAAGAGCATCAAGTGTTGATGGTCAACAAGACCACTAGTTTCAAGAAAAGGGCAAAGGGAAGAAGAAGGAAACTTCAAAAGAACAGCAAGCAAGTTGCTGTTGGGAGAAAAACCTAAGTGCGGACCTAAGCACAGGCGAGTGTTTTCTTTGCAAACAAGCTGGACCTTTGGGCGGAACTGCCCCAAGTATTTGGCGGATAAGAAGAATGGCAAGGTGATCAAAGGTATATGTGATATACATGTTATTGATGTGTACCTTACTAATACTCATGATGAGTACACAGGTATTTGATCTTTGGTTACATTGCTAATATTTGCAACTCGAAGCAGGAACTACGGATTAGCGAAGATTGGCTAAGGGCGAGGTGACGATCTTGCGTTGGAAATGGTTCCAAAAGTCGATGTGATCGCGGTCGGCACGCTACCTCTACATCTACCTTCGGGATTAGTTTTAGACCTAAATAATTGTTATTTGGTGCGGCGTTGAGCATGAACATTATATCTGGATCTTGTTTAATGCGAGGCGGTTATTCATTTAAATCGAGAGAATAATGGTTGTTCTATTTATATGAGTAATATCTTTTATGGTCATGCACCCTTGAAGAATGGTCTATTCTTGTTGAATCTCGACGAGTAGTGATACACATATTCATAATGTTGAAGCCAAAAGATGCGAGTTAATAATGATAGTGCAACTTATTTGTGTACTTGCCGTTTAGGTCATATCGGTGTAAAAGCATGAAGAAACTCCATCTTGATGGGCTTACGGAATCACTTGATTATGAATCACTTGGTACTTGAACCGTGCCTCATGGGCAAGATGACCAAAACGCCGTTCTCGGAACTATGGGCGAGCAACTGATTTGTTGGAAATCATACATCGATGTTTGTGGTCCAATGAATGTTGAGGCCTTGTGGCGGGTATCGTTATTTTCTCACCTTCACAGATGATTTGAGCAGATATGGGTATATCTACTTAATGAAACACAAATCTGAAACATTTGAAAAGTTCAAAGAATTTCAGAGTGAAGTGGAAAATCATCGTAACAAGAAAATAAAGTTTCTCGATCTGATCGTGGAGGAGAATATTTGAGTTACGAGTTTGGTTTACATTTGAAACAATGTGGAATAGTTTACGCAACTCCGCCACCGGAACACCACGGAGAAATGGTGTGTCGAGCGTAAATGTCGTGCTTTACTAGATATGGTGCGATCTATGATGTCTATTTCGATTTACCGCTATCATTTTGGGGATATGCTTTAGAGGCGGCCGCATTCACGTTGAATAGGACCTGTCAAAATCCGTTGAGGCGACGCCTTATGAGCTGTGGTTTGGCAAGAAACCAAAGTTGTCGTTTCTTAAAGTTTGGGGCTGCGATGCTTATGTAAAGAAACTTCAACCAGATAAGCTCGAACCCAAATCGGAAAATGTGTCTTCATAGGATACCCAAAGGAGACTGTTGGGTACACCTTCTATCACAGATCTGAAGGCAAGATTTTCGTTGCTAAATTCGGATCCTTTCTAGAAGGAGTTTCTCTCAAAAGAAGTGAGTGGGAGGAAAGTAGAACTTGATGAGATAAGCATATCTGCTCCCTTATTGGAAAGTAGTTCATCACAAGAAATGGTTCTGTGACAACTACACCAATTAGTGAGGAAACTAATGATGATGATCATGAAGCTTGAGATCAAGTTGCTCTTGAACCTCGTGGGTCAACAGAGTAAAATCGCACGAGTGAATGCGGTAATCCTATTCGGAAGTCATGTTACTTGACCATGGCGAACCTACAAACTATGAAGAAGCGATGGTGAGCCCAGATTCCATAAAATGGCTGGAAGCCATGAAATCTGAGATGGGATCCATGTATGAGAACAAAGTATGGACTTTGGTTGACTTGCCGATGATCGGCAAGCCATTGAAAATAAATGGATCTTTAAGAAGAAGGCGCTGATGGTAATATAGCTGTCTACAAAGCTCGACTTGTTGCGAAAGGTTTCGACAAGTTCAAGGGTTGACTACGATGAGACTTTCTCACCGTGGCGATGCTTAAGTCTGTCCGAATCATGTTAGCAATTGCGCATTTTATGATTATGAAATTTGGCAAATGGATGTAAAACTGCATTCTTGAATGGATTTCTAGAAGAAGAGTTGTATATGATGCAACGGAAGGTTTTGTCGATCCAAAGGGTGCTAACAAAGTGTGCAAGCTCCAGCGATCAATTTATGATGCAGTGCAAGCCTCTCGGAGTTGGAATAAGCGCTTTGATAGTGTGATCAAAGCATATGGGTTTATCTGAGACTTTTGAGAAGCTGTATTTACAAGAAAGTGAGTGGGAGCTCTGTAGCATTTCTAATATTATATGTGGACGACATATTATTAATTGGAAATGATATAGAATTCTGGATAGCATAAAGGATACTTGAATAAAAGTTTTTCAATGAAAGACCTCGGTGAAGCTGCTTACATATTGGGCATCAAGATCTATATAGATAGATCAAGGCGGCAATTGGACTTTCACAAAGCACATACCTTGATAAAGTTTTGAAAAAGTTCAAAATGGATCAGGCAAAGAAAGGTTTTTACGTGTTGCAAGGTGTAAGATTGAGTCGGACTCAATGCCCGACCACAAGCAGAAGATAGAGAGAAAATGAAAGATGTTCCTATGCTTCAGCCATAGGCTCTATCATGTATGCAATCTTGTGTACCGAGACTGCGTATGCTTAGCTGTAAGCTTGGCGGGAAGGTACCAAAGTAATCAGGAATGGATCCTTTGGACAGCGATCAAGAACATCTGAAATACGAAAAGGACTAAGGATATGTTTCTCGTATATGGAGGTGACAAAGAGCTAGTCGTAAATGGTTACGTCGATGCAAGCTTTGACACTGATCCGGACGATTCTAAATCGCAAACCGGATCGTGTTTTATTAAGCGGTGGAGCTGTCGGTTGGTGCAGTTCTAAACAAAGCGTCGTGGCGGGATCTACATGTGAAGCGGAGTACATAGCTGCGGAAGCAGCAAATGAAGAGTCGGATGAAAGAGTTCATTTCGATCTAGGTGTCATACCTAGTGCATCGGGACCGATGAAGATCTTCTGTGACAATCTTGGTGCAATTGCCTTGGCAAAGGAATCCAGATTTCACAAGAGGACCAAGCACATCAAGAGGCGCTTCAATTCCATTCGGGACCAAGTCCAAGTGGGAGACATAGAGATTTGCAAAATACATACGGATCTGAATGTTGCGAGACCGTTGACTAAGCCTCTTCCACGAGCAAAACATGATCAGCACCAAGACTCCATGGGTGTAAGGATCATTACTTTGTAATCTAGATTATTGACTCTAGTGCAAGTGGGAGGCTGAAGGAAATATGCCCTAGAGGCAATAATAAAGTTATTATTTATTTCCTTATATCATGATAAATGTTTATTATTCATGCTAGAATTGTATTAACGGAAACATAATACATGTGTGAATATATAGACAAACAGTATGTCACTAGTATGCCTCTACTTGACTAGCTTGTTAATCAAAGATGGTTATGTTTCCTAACCATGAACAAGGAGTTGTTATTTGATTAACAAGGTCACATCATTAGTTGAATGATCTGATTGACATGACCCATTCCGTTAGCTTAACACTTGATCGTTTAGTATGTTAATGCTTTCTTCATGACCCATACATGTTCCTATAACTATGAGATTATGCAACTCCGTTTACGGAGGAACACTTTAGGTACTACCAAGCGTCTGGCGTAAGCGGGTGATTATAAAGGAGTACTACAGGTGTCTCCAAAGGTACTTGTTGGGTTGGCGTATTTGAGATTAGGTTTTGTCACTCCGATTGTCGGAGAGGTATCTCTAGGCCTTCTCGGTAATACACATCACTTAAGCCTTGCAAGCATTACAACTAATGAGTTAGTTGTGAGATGATGTATTACGGAGCGAGTAAAGAGACTTACGGTAGCGAGATTGAACTAGGTATTGGATACTGAGCGATCGAATCTCGGGTAAATAACATACCGATGACAAAGGAACAACGTATGTAGTTATGCGGTTTGACCGATAAAGATCTTCGTAGAATATGTAGGAACCAATATGGGCATCCAGGTTCCGCTATTGGTTATTGACCGAGAATGGTTCTAGGTCATGTCTACATAGTTCTCGAACCCGTAGGGTCCTTGCACGCTTAACGTTTGATGACAGTTCATTATGAGTTTATAAGTATTGATGCACGAAGTTTGTTGAGTCCGGATGTGATCACGGACATGACAAGGAGTCTCGAAATGGTCGAGACATAAAGATTGATATATTGGAAGCCTAAGTTTGGACTTGGAAGGGTTCAGTGAAAGCAGGATATTCTTGGGAACACGGGGTTACGGAACCCCGAGGTATATGGGCCTTCATGGGCCACAAGGAGAAGAGGAAGGGCCGGCCGGGTGGGCTGCGCCCCCTCCCCCTCTAGTCCGAATAGGACAAGGAGAGGCGGCGCCTCCCTCTTCCCCTCCCAATCCTACTCCAACTAGGAGAAGGGAGTCCTACTCGGTGGGAGTAGGACTCCTCGGCCGCCTCTCCTAGGCAGCCGCACCCCCTTGTCTCCTTTATATCTGGGGCAGGGGCACCCGATAACACACAAGTTGATCTACGGATCTTTCCTTAGCCGTGTGCGGTGCCCCTTCCACCATATTCCACCCGGTCATATCGTCGCGGAGCTTAGGCGAAGCCCTGCCGGAGAAGTCATATCGTCATGAGCTTAAGCGAAGCCCTGCGTCAGTGGAGCATCAACATCGTGTGGCCCCAAGACCGGAGCTTGATTGCCTTCGGGGTTTCGAGTTTTGTCGTGTGTTTTGTTTTGTCTGTGCTTTCATCTTGTCATCTCTTGCATTGCATCATGTCATCATGCCATCATATCGTTTATTTTTTTTAAAACCTCTTCTAAATAAATTGTATGGATTTTTTTCGATCCATTTAAATCGAGGGAAGGGTGACTTCTCTTTATAACATATCCTCCCAATATTAGGGAGCTATATTAAAAATATTCCATTGTTTTGGAATCATCATAACACACTTGCAAAATCCCAATGCCTTTGTTATCTCAATTCTTGGCGTCCAACTCTACCCATAAATCTTTTCATCATTTTCCGGAGTTCCACCATAAATCCTTGGATCATTTTTGTTAAATTCCTCATATTTTTATGAGTCCGGGAAAATTATCCCCATGTCCAACTTCTTCCTCTACCTCTCTTTCTTTTCTCCTCTTTATTGGATTTTCTGCTATATAAATAAAGAGTTTAAGAGAGAGAGAGAGAAAACCAGCCCAGCTCGGCCTTCTCGGGCTGTGGCCCAAGGCCTCCCAGCCCACCTAGCGCCTCCCCCCCAGGCGACCTAACCCCAGCGGCCCAAGGCCCAGCAGCCCCCCTTCCGGCCGCCTAACCCTAGTCCCAGGCGCATCTCGTTCTCCTCCTCTCGTCCTCCCATGGCCCGTCGCCTCCCACCCTGATTCCCCATCTCCCCTCGTCCTTCCCTCGATCCCATCTCCCTCGCCGCATCTCTCTTCCTCCCCTCGTACTCCTTCCTCTCCTCCATGGCCGCCCTGCGCCATCCATCTCCTCGTCGCCTCCTTCCCGATCCCCGCGCTCTCCCATCTCCCTCGTCTTCCTCCTTCCTGCCGCCTCGTCCCGCCTTGCAGCTCCACTCTCTCACCGGCCGGCCGTAGCTCGCTGGCGCCTAGCTCCTTCTCCAGCGTAGCGGACCTCCGTCCTCCGCCTTCTCCCTCCCGCAGGTCCTCCTGCTGCGGTTTTGCCACACCACCGGGAGCTCCTCGCGCCTCCTGCTTCCGTCCCGAGCGCGCCCGCGCCACGGTGCTCCTCTCGGCCTCCGAGCATCTTCAACTCCGGCGCCCCTGCCTCGGGAGGTCCTGCCCGCCGCCACCGCCGCCGTCGCGGCCTGTGAGGTGATGCATCTGAGCTGCCTCGCTACCTCCGAACCAGGGCCTTGAGGCCGGCCAGGATTTTCGCCAAGTACAGCGGTCACCGGCGTGGAATCGTCAAGTACCACGACTACCGAGGACATTCGTTTTCGTCAAGTTCAACTACACGAATCGCCAAGTACCCCGCCGGATTGCCGAGTACCACTACGACCCGGCGACCACGAACCGGAAACACCAAGTACCCCGCCGGAATGTACCAAGTTCGACTCGTGATCGTCAAGTACCACTACCGTCGACCCGGAGACATCGGATCGCCAAGTCCTTCTTGAACATCTCGGCGTGTAACACTACCGTCGACCCTCGAAGACCCGTGGACCCGAACATCCACGGGACATGAGCGTCTACTTCCCTACGCCGTGTACAACTACCGTCGCCGAAGACACGTATAACGGAACCGTCAAGTTCGACTACCTTCGTGTGTACCACTACTTCCGATGACGAGATGTACCACTATCATCGATCGTGAGCGACTACTTCCTCTACTTCCCTCGGCGACCCGTGAGCGACTACTTCCCTCTACGAAACGAGAACCGTCCCGTTTGAACGTTCCGAAGGTATAACCCGTGACGACCGCCGTGATCGAATCATCCTTGCGATGCCCCTCTTTTGCCATGCCACCGTTCCGTGGGAACCCGGTAATCCGGGATCACCCCCACCATCTTTCATGACTCGCTTCCGTCACCCCTTCCTTTTGCATCGGTATCTCCGTGAGCTACCGGAACCGATATGTTGCCGTGGCACCATTTTCGGATTCGTTGCCGTGGCACCCCTTTCTTCCACCACGGTGACATAATGCTTCATATCATGCTCATGATAACGTTTTCATAATATTGCATAAAACTTGTATATGTCATCCGCATCATGATAACAACATTTAAATGTTTATAATTGTTGTTTGCATTAATTTGCTTAAATGCCATGCTAAAATGATTTATTTCATAACTAAATAACCGTAGCTCCATTTTAAATAATTTATATATGTAAATGGGGTAGAAAAATGCCTAGATTAACATGGTAGCTTTACTTTGCATGTTTAACAACTCTAAAATATGCTTTAGGTCAGATCTGTACCGAATCCATAATTTGCATATGGGGATTTTTCGGAATTGTTGTTGTTATTTCGGCCTCATTTAAACTTGCCTAGATAGGTAGTTTCATTATGCTTCACCTCTTGCCATGTTTAACAACATTTAATATTGTTGTGTCCCTAACCAAAGTGAACTAAATAAATGTTGTGAAGTTTTGTCAATATGCAACTCGTTGCATATTGAGCTCCATAATTTGTAGTGTTGTTTGTTGCACTTTGCCATGCCATGCCTCATTTAAACGGACATGCATCATGTTTGATTGTGCATCATGCCATGTTCATGTGTTGGTTGTTTACTATGTTGTTTGTTTGTTTCGGTTTGCTTCTCTCGTTAGCCGGTTTCGTTCGGAGTTGTGAGGATTCTTTCGACTTCGTCCGTTTGTCTTCTTCATGGATTCGTTCTTCTTCCTTGCGGGATTTCAGGCAAGATGACCATACCCTCGAAATCACTTCTATCTTTGCTTGCTAGATGCTCGCTCTTTTGCTATGCCTATGCTACGATGCCTACCACTTGCTATATCATGCCACCCACATTGCCATGTCAAACCTCTAACCATCCTTTCCTAGCAAACCGTTGTTTGGCTATGTTACCGCTTTGCTCAGCCCTCTTATAGCGTTGTTAGTTGCGGTGAAGATGAAGTTTGTTCCTTGTTGGAACATGGAGATGTTGTTCCTTGTTGGAACATGTTTACTTGTTGAGTTATCACAATATATCTTATTTAATTAAGCATCTATATACTTGGTAAAGGGTGGAAGGCTCGGCCTTATGCACAGTGGTTTGTTCCTCTTGCCGCCCTAGTTTCCGTCATATCGGTGTTATGTTCCCGGATTATTGCGTCCCTAACGCGGTCGGGTGATTTATGGGACCCCTTGACGGTTCGCTTTGAATAAGACTTTTCGGCAAGGCCCAACATTGGTTTTACCATTTGCCTCACCTATACCCTTTTCCCTTGGGTTTCGGAGCCCAGGGTCATCTTTATTTAGCCCCCGGGCGGTGCTCCTTCAGTGTTGGTCGAACCGAGCAGACTGCAGGGGCCACCTCGGGGCAACTCGAGGGCTGGTTTTACTCGTAGGCTGACTTATCCGGTGTGCCACGAGACCGAGTACGTCGACTCCTATCAGGATTTGTCGGCACATCCGGCGGCTTTGCTGGTCTTGTTTTATTGCTGTGAAATGTCTTGTGGCCGGATTCCGAGACTGATCGGGCTTCCGGGAGAAGGAATATCCTTCGTTGATCGCGAGAGCTTATCATGGGCTAAGTTGGGACACCCTGCGGGGTTTGAACTTTCGAAAGCCGTGCCAGCGGTTATGTGGCGAGATGGGAATTTGTTAATGTCGGTTGTAGAAAACCGAAGTGGATCTCAATTAAAATACACCAACCGTGTGCGTAACCGTGAGTGTCTCTTTTCGGGTTGATCGAAGGAGAACACGGTGTTGGAGTTATGTTTGGCGTAAGTAGTTTCAGGATCACTTCTTGATCATAGTTGTGCGACCGTGCTTTGCCTCCTCTTCCGCTCTCTTTTGCGAATGTTAGCCACCATATATGCTGGTAAACGCTGCAGCTCCACCTCACTACCTGTCCTACCTTTAAGCTTAAATAGTCTTGATCTGCGGGTGTGAGATTCTGAGTCCCGTGACTCACGAGATACTTCAAAACCAGTTTGCAGTGCCGATGAAACCGTGCGGGTGATGCACTGAGCTCAAGGAGGAGCTCGATGAAGATCTTGTTCATTGTGTTGTTTCGTTTGGTGATCGATAGTGGAGCCAGTTGGGACGATCGGGGATCTGTGTAGCTTGTGGGGTAGCCTTCTTTTATTTTGGTTCCGTAGTCGGACCTTGATTGTACTGTATGATGTAATGTTTTACTCATGTATTGTGTGAAGTGGCGATTGTAAGCCAACTATGTATCTCTTTCCTTATGTATTACATGGGTTGTGTGAAGATTACCTCACTTGCGACATTGCTTTCAATGCGGTTATGCCTCTAAGTCGTTAGCCGACACGTGGGAGATATAGCCGCATCGAGGCGTTCAAGTTGGTGTCGAGCCTTCCGACTTAGGAGCCCCCTACTTGATTGTTTCTTTGGCGTTGTTGAGTCTAGAATGGAAAATGTTTTGAGTCTTAGGATTATATATATCGGAGTAGGATTCTTTTTACTCCTCGGTCCTTCGTCGCTCTGGTGAGGTATCGGCGTAGAGTTTTGACTTTTCTCTCCTCAAATTTCACTAAAAAATTTTTTAGGATCACGTGGGTATCTTGGAATCGTTCCGATGATTTTGTGGCGAGAACATTGTTCTTGGTGCCTCGACATTTAGGGGTTGTGGCGGTGTCCGGGGAGTTGAGCTCCGAGGTGTTGTCGTCACAATTTTATCGTTGCGATTCGGAATACCGAGTTTTACCGACATCGAAATCTCTTTTACTGCGGTTGTTGGTGAGATAACCACGATAGCCCGATCTTGTGGCGAGTGCGGGAATATTGCCATGACTTGTATAACGGATGTTTTTGAAGGTCGAGGTACCACGATTTCGAGGATTTCTTGGTTATGTGTTGTGGATGGATACAATTGGATCTAGGTATTGTTAGTTTGGGTGATATATTTTGTGTCCCTGTATCCCCAACACAGTTGCATAACCGAAAGTTTGGGAGTTTATAGGTGGGAATTCAAGTAGCTCCTAGAATATCTTTCCGACAGAGATGCATGATACGGGATTGGGTAAATCTCTATCATATGTATTTGTTCGCTTATACGCAAGCCAAATCCTTTGTTTTGTTTTGTTTTGTGGTATTGAGTTGCTTCAATGCCAAGTGTTGATTCCATACTTTTCCTAAATGGTGTTCTCATATTGCTATGTGAATACTAATCCTTCTTGATCCTTGAGCTTGTCATGTCAATTATTTTCTCAACCGTGCTTCTCTTTAAGTGGATCCGATCATTTCACATTTGCGAGATCAATTCCAAGTTTTCTCACGGTGTTCGTTTCATCCGACCTAAGTTGCCTTTGTTTTCCGCCCTCCACCCTTTTTCTTCAAGGACTCAGATTTCTTAATCAAGTATCAATTTTATTGAGTGAAGTTTCTTCATTCTTTTCCTTTATTGTTTTATCCGGTGATTTCTCATGAAGACGCTAAGGAAGCTTTAACCTTATCATTGTTCCATTCTAATTTTCTTCTCCGGTGGATTTAAGTCAAGTTTTCAGTGTTGATCGTATTCTTTTCATCATTTCAAATGCTTTCTCATGTCGGTGCACCTCTTAATCATCCACTTCTCGCTATTCAATTGTTCCGGAGTGTTGAAGATATCTCAGAAGATTCTAGTTTCCATTCTCAATTCACTCAAGTTCTTTTGAGGATGCTATCTCTTTCAAGTCATTTAATTCTACCGGTGCAATATCTTTTCAAGCAATTGTTCAACGGTGGTTCTTTTGAGTGGGCCCTAACCCACAGGTCTTTTTCCAGGATCTTACCTGACTCTTTTATTTTCCCGGAGCTATTCCCAAATTCTTTCCGAAGTTTGATGTAAGGATGAATTGTCATCAGTCATATGTCTTTCTCCAAGATCTTTCAAATTATTTTCATTGTTGGTTCAACCTTTCTAATTTTCTTTCCGGAGTGCTTCAACAATTCATGATGGGGTTTCTCGTCGTCATTCTCGAATTTTGAAGACCGAAGATGAGTTTCTCTTTAATCTTGCTCCATTCTCTTCAAGATTCATGGGTCTAGTTTGTTGCCATCCTCTCACAATTGTTTTAGATTGTGAGAATTCTTTTCACCCACCCGGAGCATTTCAGAGTCTTTTCGGTTTGATTCTTGAGCCCATCATCTCGAATTATTCATTCAAGCGTTCAACTCTTGTTTTCCAAATCTCACGGTGCATCGTCGAAATATCCTCTAATCAGTTCATGATCTCTTCGTTCTAATGTATCTAAATTTTGTCAAGCATCATTATTCGTTTTCCAATTCTTTCCGGTGAATTGTGCCTTTGCTACTTTCATTTTCAATTCTTACGGTGGTCCGTTCAAGATTTCACTTCCTTTGTTATCACATCAATTTATTCGTTGTTTCAATCCCACCGGTGGTTCCATCAATACCTTCTCAAGTTTGCGCTATATCTCTATTTGTAATCATTTTTCAATGGGAATAAGTGGTATGCCTAATCCATTGCTTGTCATCAATTTAATTGGTGAAGGATCGCATAACATAATTCTTATTCTTGTTTCATCGAGTAAATTCAATACCTTATTTGGAGGTTCATCAAAATTCTTGGTTTCAATTGTTCATCTTTCTTTCGGAGTTCCAAGTTTTCTCGGTTATATCATTTCAAAGCTTCATCTTGTCTTTGCAAGGCTTCACCTTGTGTTTTCAACTTCTCTTTCTTTCTATCACCCTTTTGTTTACGGAGTTCATCATGGAGGCTCTACATGGTGCTTCCTCAAGGATTCTTTTCATTCTTCAATTGTTCTCCAAGATTTTTTTCTCGGAGTTATGATCCGTCAAGCTATACTCTAAAATAAACATGGTGTTCAACACATGTTTTGTTTTGAGAGCTCAAGTATTCTTCATCTTGCATTTCAAAGTGCAATTCTTTCTACCTTATCTTTTGAGATGGTGTTATATCATTCTTGGCAATTTCCTTCGTGTTTCATGATTCACATGTTGTCAAGAATGAGGTATTTTAAATCCATCAATCTCTTCATTAGACTTATCTTGGGCTATATTTCACCTAAAGCTTTCCCTAAGGATTGTTGCTATTTATGGTGCTTATTAATGACCCAAGATCTTCATTTATCCTCCCGTGAAACAATTTTCTCGTCTCCTTGTTGTTATCAATTCAATCAATTGTTTTCGTTAGTGGCAGAATTTCACCTCATAATTTTGAGGTCTTTCCATAAGCCCACTACAAGCTTATCCTTTCGTTGTTGATTTTCCAACAACTCCGTTCTATCCTTGTTTGTAAGGATGTTTCTTTCAAACTCATTTGTGGTAGAAGTTGTCATTTTATTCTCCATTCCTTTATTCAATGACCTATCTTCAATTTTTCTTAGGAGGCATTGTGATGTTGCACTCTTGACCCATCATCTTCTTTTGTCAAGATCATGTTCTTTTCTTGCATTATCCATTTAACGAGTGTTGTGTTTCTCTTCAAGTTCTTTTCATCTTATCAAGTTTTCCTTCTTCTTTTAAGCAGTGCTGCCCAAATTATATCATCTTATTCCTAGTCTATCTAGTTTTAACAGGAGTGGTTTGATATCTATCTTATCACTTAACCTCTTGGTTTTCGTCGTATCCTTGTTCCTCTTTTCTAACAGAGTGTGTTCAACTTTCTTCATCTTCATTGTTTTTTTCTTTCTTTCATTTTGTTCAACCTCTCAAGGTTCGTTGGTTTCACTCTTTTGTCAAAGAAGCAACTTAGTTTTACCTCTTCCTCTCCGTTTTTCTCCGGTGCCATCCTAGATCTCGGGGCGAGATCCTCTCGTAGTGGTGGAGTGTTGTGCGCCCAAGACCGGAGCTTGATTGCCTTCGGGGTTTCGAGTTTTGTCGTGTGTTTTGTTTTGTCGTGCTTTCATCTTGTCATCTCTTGCATTGCATCATGTCATCATGCCATCATATCGTTTATTTTTTAAAACCTCTTCTAAATAAATTGTATGGATTTTTTGATCCATTTAAATCGAGGAAGGTGACTTCTCTTTATAACATATCCTCCCAATATTAGGGAGCTATATTAAAAATATTCCATTGTTTTGGAATCATCATAACACACTTGCAAAATCCCAATGCCTTTGTTATCTCAATTCTTGGCGTCCAACTCTACCCATAAATCTTTTCATCATTTTCCGGAGTTCCACCATAAATCCTTGGATCATTTTGTTAAATTCCTCATATTTTTATGAGTCAGGAAAATTATCCCCATGTCCAACTTCTTCCTCTACCCTCTCTTTCTTTTCTCCTCTTTATTGGATTTTACGCTATATAAATAAAGAGTTTAAGAGAGAGGAGAAAAACCAGCCCAGCTCGGCCTTCTCGAGGCTGTGGCCCAAGGCCTCCCAGCCCACCTAGCGCCTCCCCTCCGAGGCGACCTTGCGGCCCAAGGCCCGGCAGCCCCTTCCAGCCGCCTAACCCTAGTCCCCAGCGCATCTCGTTCTCCTCCTCTCGTCCTCCCGCAGCGCCGTCGCCTCCCTGCCCGATTCCCCATCTCCCCTCGTCCTTCCCCTCGATCCCATCTCCCTCGCCGCATCTCTCTTCCTCCCCTCGTACTCCTTCCTCTCCTCCATGGCCGCCCGCCATCCATCTCCTCGTCGCCTCCTTCCCGATCCCTCGCTCTCCCATCTCCCCTCGTCTTCCTCCTTCCTGCCGCCTCGTCCCGCCTTGCAGCCTCCACTCTCTCACCCGGCGGCGTAGCTCGCCGCCTAGCTCCTTCTCCAGCGTGGCGGACCTCCGTCCTCCGCCTTCTCCCTCCCATGCAGGTCCTCCTGCTGCGGTTTTGCCACACCACCAGAGCTCCTCGCGCCTCCACTGCTCCCGAGCAGCGCCCGCGCCACGGTGCTCCTCTCCGGCCTCGAGCATCTTCAACTCCGGCGCCCCTGCCTCGGGAGGTCCTGCCCGCCACCGCCGCCGTCGGGCGACTGAGAGGTGATGCATCCGAGCTGCCTCCGCTACCTCGAACCAGGGGCCTTGGGGCGATTGCGGGATTTTCGCCAAGTACAACGGTCACCGGCGTGGAATCGTCAAGTACCACGACTACGCCGAGGACATTCGTTTTCGTCAAGTTCAACTACTACGAATCGCCAAGTACCCCTTCGGATTGCCGAGTACCACTACGACCCGCGACCACCGAACCGGAAACACCAAGTACCCCTTCGGAATGTACCAAGTTCGACTACGTGATCGTCAAGTACCACTACCGTCGACCCGGAGACATCGGATCGCCAAGTCCTTCTTGAACATCTACGGCGTGTAACACTACCGTCGACCCTCGAAGACCCGTGGACCCCGAACATCCACGGGACATGAGCGTCTACTTCCCCTCGCCGTGTACAACTACCGTCGCGAAGACACGTATGCGGAACCGTCAAGTTCGACTACCTTCGTGTACCACTACTTCCGATGGCGAGATGTACCACTATCATCGATCGTGACGACTACTTCCTCTACTTCCCTCGGCGACCCGTGAGCGACTACTTCCCTCTGAAGCGAGAACCGTCCCGTTTGAACGTTCGAAGGTATAACCCGTGACGACCGCCGTGATCGAATCATCCTTGCGATGCCCCTCTTTTGCCATGCCACCGTTCCGTGGGAACCCGGTAATCGGGATCACCCCACCATCTTGCATGACTCGCTTCCGTCACCTTCCTTTTGCATCGGTATCTCCGTGAGCTACCGGAACCGATATGTTGCCGTGGCACCATTTTCGGATTCGTTGCCGTGGCACCCCTTTCTTCCACCACGGTGACATAATGCTTCATATCATGCTCATGATAACGTTTTCATAATATTGCATAAAACTTGCATATGTCATCCGCATCATGATAACAACATTTAAATGTTTAATATTGTTGTTTGCATTAATTTGCTTAAATGCCATGCTAAAATGATTTATTTCATAACTAAATAACCGTAGCTCCATTTTAAATAAATTATATATGTAAATGGGGTAGAAAAATGCCTAGATTAACATGGTAGCTTTACTTTGCATGTTTAACAACTCTAAAATATGCTTTAGGTCAGATCTGTACCGAATCCATAATTTGCATATGGGGATTTTTCGGAATTGTTGTTGTTATTTCGGCCTCATTTAAACTTGCCTAGATAGGTAGTTTCATTATGCTTCACCTCTTGCCATGTTTAACAACATTTAATATTGTTGTGTCCCTAACCAGAGTGAACTAAATAAATGTTGTGAAGTTTTGTCAATATGCAACTCGTTGCATATTGAGCTCCACTAATTTGTAGTGTTGTTTGTTGCACTTTGCCATGCCATGCCTCATTTAAACGGACATGCATCATGTTTGATTGTGCATCATGCCATGTTCATGTGTTGGTTGTTTACTATG